>PVLD010013822.1:0-54407 GCA_004027595.1 Dinomys branickii | reverse complement strand
ACGTGGCGTAGTGTGATTTGCTAACCGCCCTTATATAAGTTGCTGTAACGGGAAGCTGGAAGAAGAAGAAGCCCGGAAGGAGCCACAGAGAGTGGACTCCTGTGGGGTATAGAAGAAGCCCGGAAGGAGCCACAGAGAGTGGACTCCTGTGGGGCTTGTGCTGTGTCCAATAAAGAAAACACGTTGCAGAATCTGATCGTCTGTGTGCTGTCTTCTGCGGGTCGGGAGCGGCGCCGGACACCTGCATCCTGATTTTAGCCAGCCCGCCATGCCCTTGTCTCCTGTTCAGTGAGAAAGTGTAAAAATAACAGGGTGAGGAAGTACAGTAACCTTAGGCATTTTGTTTGTGAATATTAGCTTTGAAATATCCATAGGCATCGAGTCTACAGGCAAACAACTCAGACTGAAATAAAGTCTGAACGCTTGAGAACCTGGGACTCTGACGTTCAAGGGCAGGAGAAGACGGACTTCTGGTGTCAGAATGAACGTGAACTTGCCTTGCCTCTGTCGTTTTATTCTGTCCCAGCCCTCAATGGATCGGATGGGGCCTGCCCATATTGCTAAGGGCAATTCCTCTTTACTCAGTCTGTTGACTCAGGTAATCATTCTCTTCCAGAAACACCTTGCAGACACATCCAGGAATAATTGTACCTGCTATCGGGCTTCCCTTAACCCTCTCAATCTAACATAAAATTAACCATCACAGCACTGGGTGAAGCATTTGCTTTATATGAGTAAGAAGTTCCCATTCCTGAAAGAAGCACTGCAGTAAACAAAGCAAGAAGGCAACTGTAGGCAAGCTTGTAGGTGCAGCTGCAGAAAACGGAGGGAGTGCCAGTCTAATGGTTCCTATTTCCGCTTTAACGTGGGAGGGAATGCCAGTCTAATGGTTCCTATTTCCGCTTTAACGTGGGAGGAAAGCATCTATGGAGAGGGTGAGGTGCTCGGAGGCTGAGAAGTGAAGAAAAAGCGAAAGGCAGAGGAAGAGAGAGCTGACCAGGAAAATGAGAGGGCTCCCAGGTCGTGTTGACTTTCCAGGTGGGGTTGGAGACCATGAATGTTATGGCACCAATCTATATAATTGATGGATTTTTCTCTAGCAAATATTTAACAGCCAGATGTTGTTCTGTACAGTATAGAGAAGGCACATAATAGGCCTGTTGTACCAGGAGTAGGCAAACCTTTCCTGTACTGAGCCAGATAGTGTAGAATTTACAGCCCATATATGGTCTTTTTCACAGTGATTTGACTGTCTTTGAAGTGTACGATCAGCCATAGATAACATGTAAACAAAGTGTTGCTGTGTTAAAGTAAAACTTTATTTATGGGAATTGAAATTTGAACTTAATGCAACATTCATAGATCTCAAAATATTATACCTTGGTTTGATTTTTTTTAAACAGTTTAACAATATAAAAGCGACTTCTAGCTTGTGGGCTGTACCAAAATAGGCACCAGGTACATTTAGTTTGTGAAGCTCTTAGTCTGTGGAACTTGCCCCTAGCACTCACGTCATATTAGAAAAATGTGTAGCTTTGGAGTAGGATCGTTCCAGGAGTCTAAGTAAAGCTTGAGTTCATTTCCCTTAATGCCCTGTGTAGAGTGTTCTTGTGCTATAAAAAAACAGTGCCTATGTTTGTGGTGGGTGTCACAGAGTTGAGGAGGAGCTGTCATAGAACATGACAATGGGAAACAAAGGATGGAAAGAGAGGATAGTGACACAGATGTGGCAGCAATGTGTCTCTGCAGTATAATCTGGGTGTGGGTGGACAGCAAACGAAAAGGTTTGACAAACATCCTGGCAAGGGAGAGTCTAGGGCCATTAAATATGGATGTGCTCAAGAAACTGTTGCAATTGGAGCGACGAAGGCAAGACTTGAAAGAGTAAAATTCTAAAGTGCTGTGCTCGCATTGAAGATCTCAGAGTGAAAGAATTCTGTGTAATAACAAGAAATGATGTGGAACTTATTCAAGGTCAAAGTCTTTGATGATAAAAGCAGAGTGACTTGGCTGGTTGCCAGTAAGTGACAGTAGCCAAAAGATGTTGATATACTGTAGCAGCCGAAGACACGAACCCTAAAAGAGCCATGAGAGTGCTCACGTAATGATCTGGAAGTGTTCAGGGACGACGGGAAGATCTATTGCTCTAACAGTTGGCTGGCATTTGTTCTCTCGGGCCCGTTCCCTTTCAAAAATTAGCTCTCAGCTCCTGATTCTACACCCCTACGTACTTAGGTCTTTTAAAATCCTTTTCCTTCTTCCCAAAGAACTAGTCTGGCAAGGAAAAAAGAGTGAAAAAATTTAGTAAAGTAAGGTAAGTCTATGCATAAGCTAACAAGTGTGGCCACATTATATTCATGTACTTCAGTGGTCTATGAGAATCAGAGGTTCTCACCCCCACACACAGTGCTGGGAATTGAACCCCTGGCCTTTGTACTAAACTACATCCCCAATCCATATTCTATTTTTTGATTTTGAGAAAGGGTCTCCCTAAGTTGATGAATTTCCCAGGGTGGGCTTGAACTTGCAGTCTTCACAATCAGCCTCTCAGAGTGCTGGGATTACAGACCTGCACCATCCATTCTGGCTGAGTGTGTCAGAGTTTCTTAAGTGCAGTATTTCCAGAAGAGAACTTCACTTCCTCTCTTGACACTCTCTGCCATCTCCCCCTCTGTAAACATATGTGTTTTGTGTACTTTTTTTCAGTAAAGAGTATCACCAGCTCACATCTGCCCTGTGCCCCTTTTACAGTTCTCCTTAATCCACCTGTTAGTTTTTTCTGAGTGTCCCCAAAAGGCTCAGGAGAACATAGGTGGGGCTTTTCGGAGGCACTTGGATCATGCAAGTGGGACACTCATTAGTGGATTGGTCCACTATCACAATTTTACAATAGAGAGTTATATACTACAATCTTTGGATTTGGGGAAGTTACAACATTGTTCTCATATATGGCGAAGTCTCCCTAAGTTGCTGAAACCTGGTCGGAGAAGATGGGTCACTGGGTCCACGGCCTGGAATACTCATCTCCTTCTCTCCTCCTTTGATCCCTCTTTCTGCTTCCATCTGCCACGACTCCCTGCCTTGGAGCCAGTCAATTACGGACCTTACAAAGTGTGAGCCAAAATAAAACTCACCTTTAAGGAGTTTAAGACTAATCTTTTTCATCAAGGCACAGAAATATGGGTCTGTCAGACTCACATTTATTCTTTAGAATATTTCCTTCGATAAATTTTTCATTTTAATTTTATGAGTTTTATAATATTAAACAATGAGTCGTTCACAGAAGAAAAATCACAAAAATAAAGTACTGATGCTTAAAAATTGATTGTTTATAAAAAAGTGTTAAACTTTCAATATCAACTGATTTTTTGGTGTACTAAGTCTAAAAAAGAACAACATGAAGAGACTCTTACATGAACTACAATGAGAAAATCAATAGCATTTTATTAAAACAAATCTTTACTTCAGTGATCACACATAAGGCAGTCTGAACACACAACAACAGCATGTTCCATATACACATATCACACTGACAGCACATGTGTTTTGCTTTCCTGGCCTTTTTGTAGGACATACCTGATATCTCAGTGGTCTTGCTGTTTTGCCAGGAGGTGTTTTTAAAATTTTTTTTTTATCTTAAAGAGAATAAGAAAAAAAGAACAATAGCCACATACCAACAACACAGACAAAAACAAAACAAATCAAAAACAATAAAAATGATACCGGGTTTTACAGCAAAATGAAACGAATTATCAGTGATTATTATACTTCATACTGTTATCTTCAACAAAGTTGGTCAAATTTACCAGATGAAAGAACACAAGACTGAGCAATCCATTAAAGAGAATAAATAATATAAACCAAAAAACATTAGAAATGATACAGAGTTTCACTAGACACGATGGTAGGAATTCACCAATGGTTGTTATAAGGAGGTTTTTATTATAATACACCATGTGTAGTTAACAGGAACATAAAATATCAATAAAATAAAGTTTTAAATTCTTAATATGCATAACGCGTTTAGACTAGACGACATGTTCATATCAGCTGTGTACTTGCTTACAAAACCTAAAAGATAACATCCGAAATAAATTCCTATATGAACTGCAAGGAAAATGCCAATGGAACTCCACCACAAAGATAAGCTCATTTGTCACACCCAGGGTAATCTTCACGCACCACAACTGCATGTTCCATGCATCGTCTCACTCTGACAGCACATGTGCTTAGCTTTCCTTTCCTGTGTGGCAGTCTTGTAATCTCTCTTCCAGTTTTTTTCACCTCTCTTCCTGTTTTGTACTATACTGTACAACATGCACTTAGCAGGGAAATAAGATAATAAAATACGGGGTGTGGTGGCACATGACTGTAATCCCAGCACTTGGGAGGCTGAGGCAGGTGGATCATCGAAAATTCGAGACTAGCTGGGCTACAAAGTGAGCTCAAGGCCAGCCTGAACTGCATAGGCAGACCCTGTCTCAAAAAAACAAAAAGAAAAAGGAAATGTAAAAGATATCAATAGGACTTCCGGGAAGGTGGCGACCGGGTAGGCAGCAGAGAGAACCTCCCAGAGGATTACTACCCGGACAATGGAATATAGCAATATGAAGACAGAAAGGAGAGAGGTGTGTACCCTGAACCCAAGAAGGATCTGAAATGGGAACTGAAGCCCTAGGAAAGACCAAGCAAAACCTCTCCTGGAGGAAAGGATTGGAGGGCCGCCGCGGCACAGAGAAGAGACAGAGAAAGAGGAAGCCACTGCTTCAACACACTCTTGGCCCAAGCCCTCGTTCCAGCAATCACAGCTTCAGCTTCAGAGACCCACGCTCATGGAAGCCTCCCGACTCGGCCAGGGGACAGCGGAGTTCCAAGAGCTGGTCCAGGTCTGGAGAGGAGAGGGCGCAGCCAGGAAAAGAGGCAATGGTGGTTGGGAACTGTTGTCAAATCCAGTGTGAGGATGAGAGGTTGCAACAGCCACTGAAGTGGAGTCCCCACCCTGCAGCAACCTTCCTAATCAGCACCTGGAGGCAAGGTGGAGCCAGAGCAGCCAGTACACAGCCCACCACACCCAGCTCTATGCCTGCCTCAAGGCTCTGGCCTCCTGCCTCTCCACTGTGTGGGCGGCTGCCAGTGGGGAGTGGTGGGGTGCATCTGCAGCGACATCAGAGCCACAGCAACTCCCAGGGATCCAGCCAAGGAACAAACAGGAACTGGAGCACAACAGCAAGAGAGAGCTGCAGATGGAGGTGGACCACACGGCCCCAGGCCCTTCTCACTCCAACATCAAGCAGAAAGCATGAACTGAGTTACTGGGCTTCGGCTCCCACCCTGAACGCCCTCTGTGAGCACCTTGAGCCTGGGCGGCCTGCGCAATCACCACCTGTTCCTCACAGCAATGGGATGAGTCCACAGGCTTCAGGACTCACCCCAAACTACTAATACGAGCAACAAGAGTGTCTCCATACTGCTTGCATATATGAACCTTGTATGAACCCATGGCGACTGGGTAGGCAGCAGAGAGAAAACCTCCCGGAGGAATGCCACTCAGACATAGCAGTGTGGCAACATGTGAAGGACAGAGAGGAAAGAGGTGGATATCCTGAACTCGAGAGGGATCTGATATGGGAACTGAAACCCTTGGAAAGTCTAAGCAGACCCTCCTCTGGAGGAGGGGATCGCAGATCTGCCATGGCGCAGTCAGAGGGAGATGAGACGGAGAGGGAGGAGGTCACTGCACCAAGCACACCCTTGGCCCATGCCCTCATTTCGGCATTCGCAGCTTCAGCTTCAGAGACCCATTGCCCAACTGCAAGGGGTGGGGAACGGTAATGCTGGAGATCAGTAGGAGGTGGGAGGAGAAGAAAGGGCCTCTGGCATGAAGGTAACGGGACAGAGCCAAAAGGGTCACAGAGGGCGCCCCATGGAGGCACGTGCCCCGCGGCTGCTCCACTGAGGGCCCTGCGGCTGCTCCGCTGTGGGCCCAGAGGATGATCCGCAGTGGGCCCCGCGGCTGCTCCGCTGTGCGCCCCGTGGCAGCTCCGCAGTGGGCCCCGCGGCTGCCCCGCAGTGGGCCCTGTGGCTGCCTCGCTGTGGGCCCTGCTCAGGGCACCTCATGGACTGGACCCACTCCCACCCATAGCACGATGACAGGGTGGAGCTGAGCGGTCCGCTGTGAGCATATGTGCTTTCCCACCTCCAACCATGGCAGTTTGTATACACCCATGTATGTTATAGTATAGTCTGAGGCAGCTATATCTCTTCCCAAGGCAAGAGTCCAAGGATATAGGTAAACCCAGGAGTACAGTTATTATCACAGGGAAGATGAATGATTGAGTGGCAGGGCAACGGAGATGAGGGAGGAGAAAAATTGAATGATCAAATGGGCCATCATCTGTGTAACTGAGTAACAAAGGTGAAGGTAACATTATGTAGGACAGCATCCAGAGCTAATTCCCTTCTATGTTCTCTATAATTCTGTATTTCCTCAGTCATTTTTGTATTAACAGAAGAGAGGGGGCTGGGGATATAGCTCAGTGGAATAAGCGCCTGCCTAGCAAGTGCAGGGTCCTGAGTTCGATCCCCAGTACTGCCAAAAAAAAAAAAAGTTTCACCTTGTATTAACAGAAGTGAAGATAACTTTATATTATACAGCATCCAGTGCAAATTCCCTACTATCTTCTCTATAATTTGGTATTTCCTTTAATGTTTTTGTGTTAACTAATGTGAAGATAACTATGTAATACAACATCCAGTGCTAATTCCCTACTATATTCTGTATAACTTTGTATTTTCTGAATTGTTTATGGCTTTTCTGGTTCATATGTCTCCATTCTTTTGTCTTTAAAATAAAATTTAAAAATATAAAAGATATCAATAAAACAAGTATCAAATATGTAATGATTGCCTAGAATAAACATCAAAATTTTCACATCATGTATTTACTTGCTTACAAAATCTAAAAGATAACATCAAAAATAAAAACTCTCATGAACTAAAATGTAAATACAAACAAAAGTCTCCCACACAAATAAGCTTTGCTTAAACTGTCAAACCCAAAGGAGTCTTCACACCTGACAATTGCATGTTTCATACACAAGTATCGCTTACACTGGTAGCATATGTATTTTGGCTTCTTGTCCTTTTGTGTACAGCACAATTGACAGCTTTTGTTTTCCTGTTGTTGTAGTAGATCTTTGTGATGCTGCACTTCACCTGTTCATCTGTCAGTGCACCAGCGTGGTCCATGTAGTTCCCTGGGCAGGAACATTTTGTTTTTCCTCTGTTGTAAATGATCTCTTAGAAGCTCTAGTCCTAATCCTCTAAACAAAATTCTCCCTGATATTTTTCACTTGTTATTTTCTTTATAAACTATCAAACTACGCCACACATGTTTAGGATTGAGTAGAACACAACCACTGGCCATTGTTTTGTGTTTCAAGTGACATCATAGTACCTGCATAACTCATCACCAACATTTACTCCACCTTTGGTTTTGTTGTAGAAAGTTTCCATCTCAGGCTTCTGTTCTGCCAAGGTTTCCCTGTCAATATTTCCCTCATGGGAAAATGCTGACATCAGCAGTAGCAGTTTGTTTTTCTTTGCCGTACAGGAGAACAATGTTATAACTTTCTGAAATCTAAAGACGGTACTATATAAATCTCTATTGTAAAATGCCAACATTTCACTTGCAACTTCTGCTTCATTCCTGTGTACAGTTTCTGTATGGGTCAACTTGTGCTCTGGTAGCAAATGTAACATCATTTGGAAACTGGTAAACCCATTGTTGAATGTCACATGTTGAATAGTTTGGGAAATAGGAGCAACAAGTTTGCTAAAAACATCATTTGGTTTATTAGCATATGAATAAGGACCTGATGGCTGAGTTCCAGGATAAATGTCTAAATTGAAAGCATAGTAAGTCTTTGCATCTACAAGGGCACAATTGTTATGTCGTGCCTTGACCTACTGCTTTTCAATACATCTTTCATATCCCTGCAATCACCATGAGAAATCCTTGCTAAGTGCAGCAGATCTATGAATGCTTTAGCGTCGGCTAGTGAAGTGTCATAATACATACATTTTTTAATATGGTTCTCGGTGCATACATAACATTTGACTTTCATTTCAGCCTTTGTGTATTTCACATCATCTTGTTACATTTTATGTGTCATAGTTTCCAATACTGAATGGGAGGTCGGTATTCTGTCCAATATCTTTTGCCCCTGCCAAAACCCTCACTATGTTTTTGGACCTGTTCTAACAATGGATCATTTCATTTAGTTGTGTGGCCATTTTGCAACATTTTAACTAGTCAAATATGTACTCACGTCGCTGTTTGTCATTTGAATCAAAGAGGCCCGTGTTCAGTGTATCTGTATTAATCCATTCTTGTTCCATTTCACTGTCACAGAGACTTTGGCTCGCATGGCCAATGTCAAACACATCATCATCATCATCATCATATACCCACACCCCTCTTCTGTTATGAAAACATGTATTTTACCATGCATGAGCAGATCTAATGATTCATGATGAATACCTCCTCCAAAACTTGCAAATCTAGCTTTTCATGTGCCATTGTACTGAACTGGGCTACTTCTACCAGATGAATCAGAAGAAACATTTTTTTAAAAACAAATCTGGAGTGGTGTGGGTCTATTTGACCCTCAGTGATGCTCAGGTAAACATGTGTAAAGCAATATTACATGGAACATAAGATGAGTAAAAATCCTATTTTGCCACTTTTGCACATGTGCACAATACCTTGCCATTGGTCATGCTCAGTGAATTAACACATAGATTCCTTCCTGTATCCCTCAGGGAAAGGTACTGAGACACACAGGCAGCCACTATTATGCTAAAGTACAAACTTATAGTAGCAAATTAAGAGATTGGCTTGCTGGATCCAGTCTTATGTACCTGGGGTTTTAACTTGTAGATGTCAGGTATTGTGTCTCAGCAACTTGAAAGTAGCTAAGACACCCTCTAAATATCTTTAAGCATAGTGCTACTTCTCTGCTTCTAGTTCTCATCATTCATTTGGATTATTACATTATCCTTTCAATAAGCACCCTTATTACCATATCTTTAGTTCAAGTTTTCAGAAGTTATTCATCATTAATTTCTTTGGCACTAATTGTATTTCTTAAAACATTCCATTACAGCATCATTTATCTTAATTACAGAGTTTTCTTGGCCTCGCTGTTCTTTACTTCATGTTTGCCCCAGCCCTGTTCCCTACCTCTAGACTTGTCCTCTTCAATCTGTTTTCCATCAAGGATAGGTAACACAAATACATGCATAATAATGCTGCATTCTTGCTTAAAATTAGTCAGTGTATCTCCCTGAGATTCTCTCTGAGATTCAGCCAGTGGTATGGTTTGTATCTGCATGTCCCCCCAAAGCCTCATGCAGTCATGGGGCAGGCTTCTAGAGTTTATGATTGATTCATGGTCCAATGTTGGAATTATGGATGTGAGTGCTACACCTGGCATGGGGTGGGCAGTTTGCATACACGGTAAGAGAGGGAAAGAGGCTCTTTGCTGCTGCTCCTCCCTTTTGCTCTTGTTGGTTTTGCTCTCTTCTGCTGCCATGAATGGTTGCCCTCTACCATGTGCCACCCTGCCTTGGAGCCAGTCAAGTATGGATTGAAACCTCCACAAACTGTGAGCTAAGTAAACCTTTCCTTCCTTAATTTCAGCATCAGGTATTTTGTCTCAGCAATGAGAGAAAAGTAACCAAGACAGCCAGATTTAACTAGATGAGCCTTTTCTGGTCCCTCTTACTACTTTAGCCTCTTTTTTAAGATTTCCTTTTCTATTCCTCAGTCCTGGGGTGAGCATTACATACTAGCACAGAATAAACATATACTTTTATTAGAGTTTTTCCTGAATTATTTCATTCCACAGGTAATATACATACTACTATGTTATTTTATTTTTTAGTCTTTTTGTGTGTGTGATTCTGGAGATGGAACCCAGAGCCTTGAACATGCTAATGGAGTGTTCTACCACTGAGCTACATTGCCATCCTATATTACTTTATAGCCAAAATACTGAGCTATAATGTTCAACTTCCTTTAGGTGTCTTTTAGAATTTTCCACCTTTCTACTTCCTAGAACAGTCTGCTCAGTGATTCCTGGGATAAGTTGAATAGTACACCCCAGCCCCTGTCTATATTCCAGTGCCTGGATTCCGTTACCTTACAGACTATAGCAGACTTTGCAGATATGATTAGATTAGGAATTTTAGATGGGGAATTTCTCCTGTATTATCTGGGCAGGCCCAGGGTAATTACAAAGAGCCTTACAAGAGCAAGGCAGAATGATCAGAGTAAGAGAGAACTGGGATGGTGGAATTAGAGAGATCAGAGACAAGGCACTGTTGAAAGGGGCTGTGAGGAATGTAGGTTGCCCCTACTAATTGGAAATAGCAAGGAATAGATTATCTCCTAAAGCATCTATAAAGGATGCAGCTCTGTGACACCTTGATTTTGGACTTTCAATGTCCAGAATTGTAAGATAATAAATTTATGTTATATGAAGCCACTCACTTTGTGGTAATTTGTTATAGCAGCAATGGTAAACTAATACACCTTCTCTTGAATGACATTCCTGATCCCAAGCCAGGTTAGAAGCTCTTCCCCTTTAAATGTTCCCATAACTTCGCACTGCTATCTCTCACAGCACTTAACTTGCTGCCCTGAGTTTCCTGGCAAATAGCTTTCTCTACCTCCTGTAACTTCCTACGACAGGATTCATGTTGTTCTTTTGTATCCTTAGAGCTTGATTTAAACAGCTGCAGCTCAACAGGTATTTGCTAAGAGGATGAATGGGTGTGATTTCTCAGTGAAGGAGAGCCGATATTGCGTTTGTATGTTTAAACTAGTGATTATTATATTTAAGATGCGACTGAATTTGTCTTCATGCCAAGAAACAAATTTAAAAGGCAAGAGGTAGGCTTTTTAAAAACATTCCATGAACATAGAACATGGGGGAGGGTTGTAGTAGCAATTTCCTTGACAATAGCAAGAAGCCAGCTCTCTTTCAAACAACTAATGAAGCCACAAATCCAGACAGGGTAACCCACTTCAAAAATGTGTAAATTTACTACAGGCTTCTAAGGTTTTTTACATAGGCGGATTATGCTTAGAAATAACTTAAGTGCCAGTAATAAGAAAAAAAATTATTTCATGACAACAATAAACTGACAAGCGTGCTATACTTGCTGTTGAATATGGCTCAAAAATGACTATTTATTCCTATTTTTCTTTTGTCACACATCTTTTCAAGGCCCTGTGCTTTAGTTTCACTTGGCTGCTAGAGTAAAGTATCATATACTGGTTGAATTATAAACAACAAACATTTGTTTCTCACTATTTGGGAGGCTGAACTGTACAAGATCAAGTTATTGGAGATGTGATATGGGGGAGGGCCAGCTCCCTGGTTTGTACAGTAGCCTCTTTTTGCTCATCCTTACAGGTAGAAGGGCCAGGCAGCTCTGAAGGTTCTTTATTTTTTTGTGAAGGACCAGTCTCACCCCAAAGCCTTAGTACTTTCAAATTGGGGATTAGGTTCCCACATATGAATTTTGGGCAGCACAAACATTTATGCTAGTTTCACAACATAATTTTAATGTTCTTGTTATAGATACTCAGTTTGATAGAAATTAACATACAGGCAGAAAAGGATTGGGCCCTCAAGGAAGTCAGTACAAAATATAGAGACTTCAGAATCGCAGCTGGAGGCAAATCTAAGGAAAGCCAGGCCTCAGGATGGAGCTGCAGTAGCCGGGCCTGAAAGATAAACAGCAACTTGAGATTATACTGTTATAACTAGCACTGTCTGGGCCAAGGGGCCAGCTGTACTAGGTGTCAGACACATAGTGGGTGGCCCAGCACACCTGGATCCATACTCCAGCCTTCTTAAGAATCCCTTTGTTCTTTCCATGTGTGCTTGCTGCAGGACTCCTTTCCCTGCCGGATCAATATGAGGTAAACAGCTCTAGCTGTAAGCCTACAGGTTGATTATAGTCTGTCCCACATTGTACCCACGTTGTGACTTTGCTGTATAAATTACCCCTGACAAAGAACCTCAGTGGCCACCTTGGAACCTCTCCTGGAAATCCACGAGCTGTTCTCACTCTCCTTATTTGAGTTAAAACCCTCCTAACTTCCTCCTTGGGTCCTTGTCTTCATTCCTTGATGTTATGAGACCACCAACTGGACGCGGGTGACATCTAATAGATCGGGGGTTATATTTTTTCCTCTATCATGTGGATTTGCAAAGGGAGAGGGCTTTACAAAAACTTCTGGGTTTCTCTTCCATTCTTTCCCCCACTAACTGCTGAGGTCTGGGGTAGTATGGATGGTTTCTCTGCTCCAGATATCAAAAGGCTGAAACCACCATGTCAGCCAGACTGAGATTTTGCCTGGGGATTTTAAGGGGAGAAAATCCACCTCCAAGTTCAGTGGAATAGTTAACAGAATTCAGTTCTTTGTAGTTACAGAGGTTCCAGTTCTCTGGCTATGCTCCGGGAGTGGCTCTCAGCAACTGGAGGCTGCTTTTAGGGACTTTTCCTGTGGCCACCACTATCACTTCACAGCCTGTGTACCTGCCTCCATCCAGGATAGCTGGAACACAGTGCAGAAACTTCCTCTTTGAGGATGAACCAGAGAAAACTACATTTGTAAAGGTTAGGTCATGCCCACCCAGATAATGTCCCAACCTTAAATTCAACTCTGTCATTTACCATAACATTATCATGAGAATTAAATCCATCATATTCACAGTCCTAGGTAACCACAGTCCCAGAATATGGTTTGAAAATCTTGGGATTCCATTTTAGGATTCTGCTCACCACTACTAAGTAGTGTATTTTGGAATAGGGGAGTGTATACTGCAAAAAAAAGTCCTGACTGTTTTTTTTCTTAGCATATTTGCCCATGTAACAATAGAGAACCAATCTCTTAATGGAATTAAACTTCAACTCACAATTATGTAATTAGTTCCTTTAAGTGTGATTAAAATGATTAATCCCACTCTTGCAGCGTGACTTGTAACTTCCGTTGGTTACACAATGATGACAACAGGTAACTAGCTTCTGCAGGCTGCCCCTGCGGCTGATGGTTCACTAATTAGTAAAACAGGAAGAGCAGATCATTTCTTTTTTTTTTCTGGTGGCCCTGGAGATTGAACACAGACAGGGTCTTGCACCTGCTAGGCAAGGACTCTACCACTGAGCTACATCCCCTGCCTGCAGCACATTTTTTTTAAGAGCTAAAAATATCAAGTAATGGTAGTTAGTGTACTGTAGTTTTGCAAGGTGCTACTATTAGGAGTATGAATAAAAAAGAAAAATTATGAGAGAAGTAATAGGGAAAAAGCCTTTCAAATTGGAGTTGGGATATGATTAAAAAGCAGAGCTGTCTGGAATGTGAACTTGGGTCATTTCCACATTTTGATTAAAAGCGTCTGCAAGAACTGCAGTTATCTCGTGTCCGAGGCTTCAGCTACTTTTTAAGAGGTCATCTCACCCTTGTATTATGGGCATTTCCATTCTATCTGTATATGCATTTATATATTTTTTACTACACATTTGCAGTACGTAATGATTATATTTATTGTGCAGAGCTGGAACAGGTACATAACACATGGTCATTCTGTTTCCATCCCCTGCCCCTCCCGTCCTTCTTTTCAGCACTTTGTTCCCTCCCATTTACAGTCCAGTTCCATTCCATTGTTTTCTCTTCAGTTCTTTTCTCTCCATCCTGCTTCCCTCCATTCCAGCTCTCCTTCCCCCTCCTACTTGAGAAAGATCTCCCTACTTCCAATTATGCATCTTTTATTTTGTTCTTTTTTTTTTACAGATTTTACCAATTTTTAAAAATTTATTTTAAAAATAAAAGAACAAAAACACTAACAAACACACACACAGTGGCACAAGAACAGTACAAAAACCGAACTATAGATAAGGTGGCAGGGGATCGACAGTGGTTGTTGTATTACACGTTGGTAGCTTCAAAGTGTATACTCAGGACAGTACAAATAGACACACAAGGTTGATCAAACAACGAATCACCGATTGTTTCCCACATCACTATGACATGAGACAACAGTGCAACCACGTCAGCCGTCCCGCACATACACACATACCTACTCAGCTATCCTCCTCTTCCTCCTCTCCTTCCCTTCATCCCGATTGCTCTCTGCCCTTGAGCAGTCTCCCTTCGTACCTCCCGATCTGTATTCTCACCTCCAGGTTCCTACACTAATAATACTATATGCTGTTTGCACATGCACATCTGGTTTACCTCACTTATGAGTATGGTCTCTAATTGTGACCATTTGCCTATAAAAGCCCCTAGATTGTCTTTCTTTCCAGCTGAATAATATTCCATTGTGTAAAAATGCCACAGTTTTTTAATCCAGTCTTCTGTGGATGGACATTTGGGTTGTTTCCATGATTTAGCTATTACAAATTGTGCTGCTATAAACATGGGTGCACATATATCACAGTGATATGCTATTTTCAGATCTTCTGGGAAAATACCCAGAAGGGGGATAGCTGGGTTGAGTGGGACCTCAAGACCTAGTTTGCTGAGGAATCTCCAAACCGTATCTCCACAGTGGTTTCACCTGCATTCCCACCAGCAGTGCAGCAGAGTTCGTATTTCTCCACAGCCTCACCAGCATTTGTTATTGGATGATTTCTTGATGCTGGCCAATCTTACTGGGGTGAGAAGAAATCTCAGTGTTGTTTTTATTTGCATTTCTCGAATGACTAAAGATGTAGAACATTTTCTCATATATTTATTTGCCATTTGTATTTCTTTATCTGAGAAGTGTGTGTTCATCTCAGATGCCCATTTCTGGATTGGGTCTTTGAATTTGGACAGTGGGACCTCATCTTACTGAAAAGCTTTTGCACATCTAAAGAAATCACCAGCAGAGTAAAAAGCAAACCCACAGATTGGGAAAAAATCCTAACTGGCTGTCCCTCGGACAAAGGCCTTCTATCTAGAACATACAAAGAATTAAAAAATATTTTGTTCTTTATACTTTAGGTTTCAATATAAGAGAAACCATGTGATATTAAAGCCAGTGTGTCTGATTTATTTCACTCAATATTATGGTCTCAAGGTGCATCTGTTTACCTATGAATGCCTCAAGTTCAACCTTTTTGGTGCAGAGTAGTATTCCATTGCATTCTATTTACATATTCTTTTCTTTATCTTCTGTCATGTAACCCTTCTTTCTTTTCAACACTGAATAGCCCATATAAACTTCTATTTCTTCTGTCTTTCCTCCATCACTGATTCAGTGCTATTTCAGTATGTGTCTCCTGAATTATAATTCCTAAGAGCCCAAATAAAGCCTTTCACTTCTTTTAATTTCTTTTTTCTTTTTCTTTCTTTCTTTCTTTCTTTCTTTCTTTCTTTCTTTCTTTCTTTCTTTCTTTCTTTCTTATCCTTCCTTTCTTTCTTATCCTTCCTTCCTTCCTTCCTTCCTTCCTTCCTTCCTTCCTTCCTTTCTTTTTTGTGCTGGGAATGGAACCCAGTGGCTCCTTATGTGCTACAAAAGGGCTCTACCATTGAGCCACCTCTCTTGCACCAAAATATATTTTTATTTCTATTTGACACATAGAAATTGTACTTTATAAGGTGACTGTAACATTTGAATACAGGTAATTGGCATAGATATCACAGCAGACATTTACCATTTTTGTGTTGGCGATTAAAATCTTTCCCAGGAGCTATTTTAAGACACTTAATTTCATGTTGTCCTAGTTATGCTGTGTGCGATAGAGCAGGAGAAGTCATTCCTCCTGTCCAACTGCACCCCGTCCCCCTCAGCCGCCCTCTCTCCAGTGTCTTCTCCCCAACCCTTCCCACGCTCTGGAAGCCATCGTTCCATTCTCTGATTCTTCAAGATCCACTTTTTAGCTTCTACATGGCAGAGAGAACATGTGATATCTATTTTTCTGTGCCTTAAGTCCCTTAGTGGACATTATCACTTTTTCAGTTTCCGTGTTTTGGATCAGTTGACATGGGAAGCTGGGGAAAGGGTATGTGGAAGCCAAGCACGGGAGCCTGTACCCGTAGTCCCCGCCACTAAAGAGCCTGAGGAAACTTGAACTAAGGAGTTCAAGGCCAGCCTGGGCAAGAGAGCAACACTTTGTTTTTAAAAAGCAGAAGAGGTACTTGGGATCCTTGTTTCTTATAACTGCGTGTGAGTCTACAAATTTCATCTCAAAATCAACTTTTAATTTTAAAATATTCATTTGTTGGTGTCACCTTTTATTAGATGCTACAGGTCAGATATCTGGAACCTAAGCAAAATTTTGTTCTTTAAAATAAAAAGGAGCCACGTAGTTGGAGGTGTAGCTCGATAGGAGAAGGCCTGCCTAGCATATACAAGGCCCTGGAGCAGTGAGAAACAAAAGTGGGAGGGGGAAGGTAGGGCAAAGAAGTGAGACGGGGGAGAAGAAGCAGGGGGAGGGAGAGGAGACCCCGTTGATGCAACCAGAGGCGAGGAGAAAAGGAGGAGGAAAGAGAAAAGATGGAGACAGGTGAGAATTAAAAGCGTGAGGAGTGGGGCAACAGTTTGGAACATCGTGTGAGGACTCCAGTCAGAAGCAGATGAAAGCTGGGCCAAAACAAAGACTCTAGATGCGTGTGTCATGTAGTATGCCGCGCCCTCCCGCGATGCCTTTTCCTACTGACGACTGAACCAGGGGATTCTACCACTGAGCTACACCCTCTCCTTTTTAGTGCTAAATTGCTGAGCCCGGGTATGAACTTGCCACCCTCTACCTCCCTCACCCAAGCAGCTGGATTATAGATGGGCGCCGCAGGCCTAGCCTAACATGGAAGTTTCTAGTTTTGTGCATTGTTTAGAATATCAGAGAGCCAAAGCACTTTTTAGATTTTCCATCATATTTGTTATTAAGCAAAAGCACTGTGACTTTTAAATTTAAAAAAATAAAATTTCATAACAAAATAAGAGAATAACAGTAATACACTGTTTAGCATTATCTTCAAAGGAGTTCTTACAAAAAATATTCTTTTACAAAGAAGAAACAGATAATACCAAACTTTCTTTTCAATGAACTAAGAGAAAATAACAGTGTACACAAAATAAATTAGCACGTATATGAAAATATTTTTCATGCCATAGTAACTGAGTGAATTTTTTTGAACTTCTCCCTCCTCCCTATTTATCTTTCTTATATTTTGATATATAGAGAGATCTAGGTTTAGGTTTTCTCGTATGAAAGAAACCATGTGATGGCTAAACTTTTGTGTCTGGTTTATTTCACTTACTATTATGTTCTCAAACTGCATCTATTTGCCTACAAATGCCTTGAGTTTATCTTTCTTTATGGCAGAGTGGTGTTCTATTGTGTATAAATACCACATTTTTCTTACCCACTCATCTTTTGTTGGACATATATGCTGTTTCCAAGATCTAGCTATTATTAACTGTGCTGCTTTATAAACATGCGTGTACATCTGTCGTGGTGACTTTAACTCTTTTGGGAGAATCCTGCCTCCAAGGCCCATTAGCATGTTCTCTGAAGGTAGGCTGCACTGTGCTCTAACAAACCTTTGGTTCAGGGAATTATGATTTCTGCAACAAACAGTATTTAGCTGAATGCTATAGTGCTTGCCTCTCATGTACAAGACCCTGAGTTTGATCCCTAACACCATAATATATACATATATATAGATATATATTTTAAATAGACATTATAGGGCCAAGGGTATAGCTCAGTGGCACAGTGCCCGTCTGGCAAGTATGAGGTCCTGAGTTTGATTCTTGGTACCTAAATAAATAAATGAATAACTATTACAGCTTGCTACATGATGAAACTTCTAAAAAAAACAAGTACCGTATTTCTTATCTTCCTAACTGACTTGCTTTATTTGAGACCAAGATAAAACTTTCCAAGCAAGTGCTAGACACCACCTACCAGTTATTTTTTCCTTCTTAGTTATTAACTACTGACATCCTGTTAGTCTAAGATTATAATAACTGAGTCACTGATAAAGGTATCTTCACTGCTAATCCTTGCTTTTCTCATAAAACTACTGACTTTCAGGGAATATTTCAAGCCATCATTTCCATTTATGAGACAGGAAAATATTGTCTTTTTTTTTTTTTTGTACCAGGAATCAAACTCCTGACCTTGTGCTTGCAGGGCAGGTGCTTGTGCCACTGAGCTATATCCCTGGCCTGAGATAAGAATACAAAAGAAAGTGCAGGTTATGGGGCCAAGGACCCTTGGAAAATTAAACTTCAACATGTGCCACATAATAATTTCTGCTTTGGAAAGATACGGATTCCCTACGCTGTCACTAGAAATTCAAGGTACCCCAAAGCTAGGATAATTTAATACCCAGTACATCACTATCTTTATTCTTTTGAGTCAGGGTCTTGTGAAGTTGACCAGGTTGGTCTTCAGCTCGGGATTCTCCTGTCTGTTTCCTAAGCCGCAAGACTACAGGCATGTGCTACCACGCCAGGTCCAATGTAACTTCCAAGAGAATAACAAAATTAGAGGAAAATGAATGAAGGTTATTTTTGTTTTTTATATTTTACTCTATACCAATATTGTTTTGCATGCGTATAACGCTGTAACACTTCCATTAGGAATTCTAGTAATAATGCCACCGTTTGTTCTTTACTCTCTTGAAACAGAAGCATGTTTTTGTTGCTGTTGTCTTCTGATTTCTTGCCATTACTTGCAATCTCCAAGTCTCGCCAGTTCTTCAACGATTTCCTTCTTACCTCTCACTTCCATTAGCACTGTAATATGTTCATGTTAGTTTAACAACGAAAGTATAGCAATTGTTCTTGGCTTTCAGTTTTCAGCATTTAGTTTATCCTGAATCCTCATGTAACCGCCACTGGAGTGAAAAATATTGCTGTAATGATGCTTCTTGCATTGTGAAGTTCTCATATGGCATCCTTTGCCTGTACAATAATGCTTTTACTGTTTAGTCTTACCTAGTAAATCACTTCCCTCCCAGTTCTGGCTGCCATATATAATAGACTTCTAGTCATAATCCATTTTTCTTTCAAGTCAGCACTTTTCTCTATAAATGTCAACTCCATGCTAATCAGATGTGTTCTTGTCTCTATACTAGGCCATAAGTATTTTTTTTAAATACTTTTTTTCCAGAACTGAATCCCCACTATTTAGATCTTGCTTACTTAAAAATGTCCAATTGAGGCTGGAGATGTAGCTCAGTGGTAGAGTGTTTGCCTATCATGTATGAGGTCTTGGGTTGGATACACAACACCACTAAAATAATTAGATAAATAAAATTAAAATCTCCGGGTCAAATTCTGTTTTCCTTTTCTTTCTTTTCCTCCAGTGTTGGGACTCAAACTCAGGGTACAAGGTAACTAGTTTACCACTGAGCTACACTTCTTGCCTTTAAATGCGAACCTCTACCTGAGTCTTCTCTGATTCTTAGATTATTTTGAAATCCTTTGGTATACACTGTCTAAACTATTTGGTCAACACTTTCTGGACAGTCATTCATTCTAGTTACTTTTTAAACGTGCAGATGTTTTACCTGTGTTCCTCAATTATATCCTTCTGGAGATAAAGGTATATATTTTATACCTTGTATAACATATAAAGGGTTGCCGGGAGTGGTGGCACCTGCCTGTAATCCCAGCACTAGGGAGGCTGAGGCGAAGGATCATTACAAGTTCAAGACCAGCCTGGGGCTACAAAGTGAGCTCAAATCCAACCTGAACCACATGAAGAGATCCTGTCTCAAAAAGCAAAAAGCAAAAAAAAAAAAAATATATATATATATATATATATATAAATATATATATAAAGGGTTATCAGAAGATATTAATTGATGTTGCAGTGGGTGGTAAGATTTGGAGAGTGAGGAGATGTTGAGAGAAAGGGCACCTAAAGTAGGAGAAGAAGAAAAATGAGAAAACGCGTGGTTCCCGAGATGAAAAGGATAACATGAAATAATGAGTCAATTTAATTCCTCAACAACAACAGAATCAAGAAAGGAAGTACTCAGCTAACATTCTTCCTCTTGCTTATTTCTCTCTTCAAGATACCATCAGACTTGTTTTGGCCTCGGGACTTTTGCACTTATAGAAACTATGATCACTGAAATAGAATTTTATAATTAGACTTTGTTTACATGTTACAGGAAGCAAAGCGGGGGCGTGCTCACAAACCGTGGGCAAAATTATTACTTTAACCAAGTTTCTTAACATAAAATCGAACAGGGTGGTTTACACCTAAGACCTTCTGCTGGAGTTGTCTGTGGTTAGCAGGGGAGGAAATGCTACAGAACACCGAGCAATGCGGTGGAAGACTGAGCTCTGCAGCTGAAATTTCTTTAAAGATCTTCAAAAGAGACGAGTCTATCAGAGTGTCAAAACACGGTAGTGCCAGGAACTTAGAGGCAAAGAGAGGATGGTGAGTTTGAAGTGAAACTCTCAAAAAGAGTCGCTTGAATAAAGCGCTGAGGAACGACCATGTTGTAGATGAGGCCTTCACTTTCACTTTCTGTAAGGTCTGTCGCCTTCCTCCAACAAATTTATTTACTGAACAGCGTTGCTCACAAGAAACAATAGGCAAAAATTATAAACACAAGAGTTGTGGGAAAGAAGAAGAAAAAATATGCCATAGGAATACTGCCCCTCAGAGAGCAGAACTAGCTATATTAATACAAATCAAAAAGGCTTTCAGGTTAAAAAAAAATACCAGCAGGTAACCTTATGATTTAAAATTCTTAAGTTAAAAAAAAAAAATTTAACTCATGAGGAAGATAGCACAATTTTATTTCTCTATGCTGCGAATAACAGTCCAGTACGTGTAAACAAATACCTTGAAAGAATTGTGAGGAAATAAGAACAAGTCCACAATCCGATTATTACAGAGAATAATTTCTTTACCATGTTTCTTCTGCTAAAACCTTTGAATTGCTTTTTTGTTGTGGTGGTAATGGAGATTGAACCCAGAGCCCAACGCGTGATGCATAAGCCCTGTACCAATGGGCTACATGCTCCTCCCTTTTTAATCTTATTTTGAGACAGGGTCTCACTAAATTGCCCCTGCTGTCCATACTCCTGGCTCAGCCTCTTTTGTATAGGAGTGAGCCCTCCCCTGCCCAATTATCTATTCTTCTTTTTTTTTTAATTTATTTTAAAGATAAAAGAAGGAGAACATATTAACAGGCAGACATCCATCTACAAAATAGCATGAGAACAATACAAGCAATACTGAGTTACAGACGAAGTGGTAGGAAATTATGAATGATTGTGTTATGTATTGATATCTTCAAAGTGATTTCTCAGGAGAACAAATAGAGACATGCAAGATTGATCAAATAATTAATCATTAACTGTTCCTTTCAGTGAAGCGATAAAAGTCAGTAGTTCAACTATATTAGCTATTCTGTATATACATACATACATACATAATTTCCCTTTATACACACATAATTTCCCTTTTTCCCCTCTTTTCACTCACCCCCATTCCTCTTTACTTTTGAGCATGTTCCTTTCATTTCACAATATCTGTCCTACCTCTTAATTTTTATTCTCTATTATTCTTTATAGTATGTGCATGTGTGTGTCTGGTATACTTGCTTATTGAATTTTTCCTTTACTGAAATCTATCCTATAGGCAGGTGAGGTGGTGCACACCTGTAATCCCAGCTACTTGGGAAGCTGAGGCAAAAAGAGCAAAAATTTGAGGTCAGCAATTCAAGGAGAACTTCTCAAAATTAAACAAAGGAACATTTTTAAAGGGTTAGGGGTGTAGCTCAGTACTAGAACACTTGACCAGCACATGTAAAGCTCTGGGTTTGATCCCTTTTATCAACAAAAAATAAAATGAATAAAATTAAATAATTCCCATGAGAGCAGTGATACTGGGCTGCTCTCATGGGATTTATTTTATTTTTATCTGAATGGCAGTTGAGAGACACTGAAAAATTTTAAATATGGAAATATGCATAAAGGGTTGTTTTAGAAAATCTCTCTTAGCTGTGGATAGTCACAGTAGGTTTCTGTACTCAAATGGCATGCAAGACAGAAGGAGGAAAAGTAGGGACTAAAGTACTAGGAATGTAGCTAAATTTACACTTGGGATCCATACTGGAATCGCAGCATCTTTAATATTAAAACATGTGTGATTATCTTTCCTTACTTTAATACAGTTCCCATAAGTATAGCTACTTCCTCTTACAACTCACATCTCAGTTTCATCTTATCTGAATTGTAGAAGCTGGCATCAGGTAGGGTACCTATAATGTGTGAAGCTACTTCCTCCCCTGGAAGTAACACAGCCTACAGCAAGTTTAGAAACTTCTTATGCAGCTGTCTGGGACAGACTGAATAGTACCATATGTGGGCCATACAGGCTGTAAGCTATGGACTCAGGAGACAAGCCACACTCTCAGCCCACTTCTGTTCTTCCGTCCAATTGCAGTAATTTGTAACTGAGACGTGCCCTTCTTTTGAATGATGCTAGCCCATGGTGAGTGCAGCTTGGGAGCCATAATAATGTTCTGCTCATTATAAGTTTAGCAAATACATCTAGCTTTGCCTTCGAAGGCACATTTGATACATTATTGGATTGCTTCTCTGACAACAGGAAAGTTAACAAATGAGTTGGGAAATTATGTGTCAATTTAATTAATCTAATTAATCTCACCATTATTGCCTTTGTGAAGGTAATAGCCTGCAGAACTATAAAACTAATTATTTGCACCGCCTAATTGGCAACAGAAAAACGGTGCACAGAAGAGGAAATAGTGTTGGATTAAAAGTTTTACGTCAGGAGTATAACCTGGATTTCATGAACTGGGGTGAACTGGGGCCTATTCAGTTTGTAGATAATGTTAAAATGAAGCGGAAGAAACTACCATAACAGATGAGAAGTTAACACAAGGTGGGGAAGCCGGAGTTTGACTTTAAACAGACTCCAAAGGGCAAAACTGAAATAAAAAATCCACTTCTGAGTGGTATTTACGTCCTGAAAATCTTAACATTTTAAAAAATGTATTTTCAGACTGGGGATATAGCTCAGTGGCAGGACAAGCACCTGCCTGGCAAGCGCAAGGTCCTGAGTTTGATTTATATATGTATATATTCTTATAGGCAAGGTCTGAAAAGAAAAGGGACAATCCACTGAGTTCTGGCAAAAGAATTAAAAGAGAGTGATACACATTTGCAATTTAAGATCTCTTGAGCTGTTTCATGGTGAATGGGTCAGAGGGCAGCAGAGTGGGAGTGGGGAACACCAGTCTTCCAGGTGACGATAAGTTAGGAGAGCAGATGGGTCTGAGAGATCTTCAAGAATTATAGACAGTAATGGTTGGTGATTAGTTGGGTGTCAGAGGTGAGATAGTCAAAGATAACTCTGGCCACGGTTCACAGTAATCTTTGACTATCTCACCTCTGACACCCAACTAATCACCAACCATTACTGTCTATAATTCTTGAAGATCTCTCAGACCCATCTGCTCTCCTAACTTATCGTCACTCAAAAGGGAAGCTTGTGCTGGTGCTGAGCTAAGTACCTGCCCATTATGGCTGGGTGCTGGGGTTTACCCAGTCCTCTTGGTGGGCACTGATATAAAGTGATGTATTCTACTTTAATAAATCTTATTTGGAGAGTATTTACAAGGATGGTTCTTATGCCTGGTATATCTTAGCCATGCCTCCAGGGAACCAATGAGATCAGTCGGCCTACCTGCTTACCTCATTTGCACCCTTCACACAGCTGATACACTGCTTCAGAAATAAATCAAAGCAGGGGCTGGGGATATAGCTCAGTGGAATAAGCACTTGCCTAGCAAGCGCAGGGTCCTGAGTTCGATACCCAGTACCGCAAAAAAAAAGAAAAAAGAGAAAAAAAAAAGAAATAAATCAAAGCAAAAGAGACTGAACTATGGCCCAGGAATGTGGCTCAGTAGTGAGGAGATTGGCTAGCAAACATAAGGACCTGGGTTTGATTCACAGCAGTCCAAAAAAAGGGGTGGGGCACTCTGGACTGGACTGTTACTGTTTCTGGCTTGAATAATTGACTAGGTGCGGGTAGTAGCTGAAGGGGGAAATGCCTTGGTCCTGAGAAAAACATTTTCCCTGAGACAATTCCAGTCATTAGTCACTAGGCAACCCTGTCTCCTGATACTAACTTTGTCAAAGGTATAAATAAATGCCCTTAATGTTGTTCAGTTCTTCTTCTCTCATCAGGAAAGGGGGCTCCACTTGATCTCAGCTTTTGTGTTTTGTCTTATTTTCTTCATCCCTTGCCATTTTTTCCCCGGGACCATTGAGAGAGAGCTGCTCAGGTTACAACAACTAGGTAGTTGGTGTTTCTACCATTTGAGATCAGAAACACAGAAGACTAAGTTCTGTTCTTGCTCTTGTTATTGTAGTATTACTGTATAGTCTTTGCAGTTATTTTGGCTACAGGGAAAGTAAAGAAAATCCGTTCTGAACATTCTGACATTGAGGTCTCTGAATTTCCAAAGGGAAACAGGATTAGGATAACCACATGTGAGGCTAAAGATAAAAATGTGAGAAACTATGGACATGATGAGATCACCTGGGGGAGAGTACAAGTAGAATAGGTCCAGAAAATAAACCTGAGAAGAACACATATTTAATAGTTAAAAATACTAAGTAGGCTGCAAAGACTGATGTAGGTCTCAGGTTAAGAGGAGTATGGAGTCTGAATATCAGGAGTATTTTAAAGAGTGTGTGATCAACAGTGTGAAATGTTCCTGAGAGTCATGCAAGATGAAAGGTGAAAGGTGTCCACTGGGCTTAGTATCCAGAGTTATTGCTGGCATCAGTCAGCTGCTTTGGTGGTCATGGTGGCTTATTAACCATGAAGGTAAATAGTTTAAATGTGTGGGAGTGGGAGCGAAAACCACCAAGTACAGGACCCTGAGAAATTTAACCTAGAAGGGAAAGAAAGAGACAGAGAAAGAGAGAGACACACACAGAGAGAGAAACAGACAGAGAGGCTGAGATTTAAAGCAACATTTTACAGTCAGAAAAGGAGAGAGCAATGTAGCAACAGCACTGTGTTAATTTTTACTCAAATTAATTCACAAGCATTTGTCGTTTGAACAAAGGCCCCGGGGCAAAACACGGAGGATTGAGAGCTGAGTGAGGGATGCGAGAGACATAATTACTACCAGGGAGGTGCGACAGTAGATGGGTTAGATTTAGCTGCAGTGAAGACAGAACCGGAGAGCATGTTTATTCGGAAGCTGCAGAAGTGACTTCTGAACTGAGCTAAATGAGCTAAGTGTTTGCCAGAATGACTATAAGAAAGATCATTCCAGGCACAGAGCATAGTTTGTTGGAAAACTACATAGAGACTGAAGAGCATGGGTTCTTAGAATCATTGCCTACATTTTAAATCTTTCACGCCTCATTACCAACTCTGTGACTCTGGGTAATCACTATTGCTTTGCAAAGCTACGCTTAACTCATCTGTAAAAGGAAGACGGGATCACGGACACTTTAAGAAAAAAAAAAAGCTGCTAAGTTTTTTTTCCCCATAGACTTTAGGAAAGTTTAAAAGCTATGAAGGTCTAAACTCAGTATCTTGCACAAAGCAAGCACTGAATACATGTAAGCTCTTATTATTATAGAATTAAAATGCAAAATGATGGCTATGAAGTCAGGCTATGAACCTAAAGAAGGGAATCAGGAGCCAAATCATGACAGGTTTGTCAGCAAAGTCCGTACTGTTCCCAGCATTAATTAAAAGTGTGATTATTAGAACACAATTACACTGAAGTTAGGGTTAATTCCATTAAGAGACTTCAGGAAGCATCCTAATTATAATCTTCTGTTGATGAAGCCCAGGGCAACAGATATGTACAAGTTCCTTAGAGTCTACTAATTAGGAGGCTGACCCTACTACCTCTAACTGTGCAAGTTGCCGATATTTTTTAACATGACCACATCCTGTAATACAATGCATTATGGCTAAAGTTCAGTTTTCTATTATTTTCTCTCATCTTTCTGTATTTTATTATTATTATTTTTTGAGACAGGGCCTCACCATATAGCACAGCTGGCCTGGAGCTTACTATGTAGTACTTGCTGTGCTCCTCCTGCCTTAGCCTCCCAAGTATAGTACTGCGATTACATTGGAACACCATGCGTGGCTTCATGTTTCTGTATTTTTAAAGATGAACTGGCAACATGGTAATACTTTGCACTCAATAGAAAAAGCTATTTCATGGGCTGGGAGGCACAGTATTAAAGTGCTTCCCCACCACATGTGAGGCCCTGGGTTCCATCCCTAGCACCGGGGTGGGGTGTGGAATAGCTATTTCAACCCTGCCACCAAAATAACAAAGAAACACTGGTCTGAAAGTGCAGGAGACCTTCAGAATTTGGCAAAGGCATTTTAAGGGTAATCAGACTCTGGAGACAGCTAGAGGTGGATCTATGGATGTTTACATGGAAATTGCAGTTTCTACCCTTCTGGCACAGTTCGAAATGGATAATGGTTTCCTTGGTCCAAAAAGTCAAGTTTTATCCTTTATATTTTTATTTTGAGCAAGTCATTTCCTTTCCTCTTTGGAAGAGTTCAACTTCTTACTTACAAGAACAGTATTCTTTTTGTAGGCAGAATGTTTGCCTTGTAAAGATTATTTCTGGATCACTTCTGTTTACCCAGTTGAGTTCATATTTGTGAAGTTAAAAAATCATGCGGGTATCTTAGGAATGCACCTTTCCTGATGAATCCAGTGCGATAATCTTTCACCAGCATTCTGAACACTGATTTTGGTATTTGCTCTGCAGTACATTGTTAAGGTTCTTTTGATATTTGGTATGTAATGCTTTTTGTCACAACCTCTGTGTATGCCTCAGCTTCCCTAATCTTTTTCTGATAGTCTCGACTTACACGAAATACCTCACTTTTCCATCTATGTTTGGGTCGATTCTTAACAATGTTATTGCTCTTTGGGTTCCTTTTTGGTAGTTGAGTATGTTTTCCTATAGAAGGCGCTGAATTTCTACCAACACTATAGGTCTTCTGTTTGGAGATTCTTTTTGTTTTTTTAAAACTAATTAGTACACATTTGCAGTATGTAAAGATTACAGTTATCGTGTGGAGTCGATACTTACATCTGATACATCTTCTTTCTCTTTTTTCCCCCCTACCCTTCCCCTCCTTTCTTGCTCCTTTCAACTATCGGTGCCCTTCCCACTTGCAGAACACACGGACTGATGGAACAGAACAGGAGGAACTAGAAACATTCCCAGGCAAATTCAACTCCTTGACCTTTGACAAAGTAGCCAAAAACATACACTGGAGGAAAGATAGCTTTTTAAATAAATGGTGCTAGGAACACTGGATATCCACATGTAGACTGTTAATACTTAACAGATACGATCTAAGGGGGCGGGGCTAACTCCTTTCAGACCACTGACTTGGAATTTGAAAGTATCCTTCCTCCCGCTCTCCACCCACAGTAACATGTGACCCACGACACAGTGCAAGTGCATACGGCCGAATCAAGCGTTTCAGGAGGGAATTATTTACTATCCGCCATACCTCTGATATTTCTTATTCCTTTCATAGAAAAAAAAAAGCTAGCACGCACACCAGTATCTCTTCCAGGTAGAAACCTACTAGATCGTTTTAACGAACTATTCACAGGTGTTTAAAGGCAGACTCCTTCACTAGTCTCTACTGCAGCTGCCTCTGTCACAGTCCTTTCAAAATGTGTCGCTTGCAGCTTGGAAAGCGGGTGAATCACTGAGCCGCAGCAGCGCTTCTCCGCTGTAGGGAGGCGCTTTTTCCTCAACCGTGCTACAGCCCGGACCCTCCCCTCGGTGGATGATGCAGTACTCCACGCACTTCCCTGCTGTCCCGCTTTTCCCGACGCCGGCCCCGCCCTCTTCGTTTCTCCCGACGAATTTACTTTCTACCCCGCCTAGCAGGCAGAGCGCCGAATGATCGATGCTCCCTCCACGTCCGAGGGCCGCCATCTTTTTTGGGGCGGGAGGAGAGCCACATGTAGGCACAGCCGAAGCTCAACGGGATGCTGGTTGGGTTTTGCTTCTCTTTCTATCACTGTGGGGCCGGGGTAGCAGAATCCACCGGGGCCCCTCCTCTGTCTGCCTTTCCGGAATGAGGCCTCAGCGCCCCCGAGGGCAGACCCCCCACTTCCTCCGACGGTGAGTGCGTCCCCGCGCTGGTTCGTGCGCGCGCCCTCTGCTGTCAGTTACCCGCGCGCGCCGCTCTCCGCGGGCCCGTCCCTCCCTTGCGCGCCCGGCGCAGACGCGCTTGTTTGTTTCTGCAGGAACCCAAGGAGAGGCCGAAGCGCGGACGATGCCCGGGAAGCTGAAGGTGAAAATCGTGGCCGGGCGCCATTTGCCGGTGATGGACCGTGCTAGTGACCTGACTGATGCCTTCGTGGAGGTTGGTGCAAGGTCTTGCCCCTCAAAACCCAGGGCACGCCGAGCCTTGTGAAAGATCGACCCACCTCGCTCGCAGCCCCGCAGTCCGTTCCCCTCCCGCTGCCCTCCTGCGTGTCGTGCTCGTCCAGCCCTCCCAGGAGGGAGGCCTCCGGGACCGCAGCCCGTGTGATGGGTACACGGTCTTAGCTCTGCATGCCGGTGACCCTGGTGTTAGCACTTGCAGCAGGCCATCCGCCAGGCTGGAGGTCCCCAGGCGTGGCCGCGGCGCCACAGCAACACACACACGTTCATTCTTACAGGAGGGGTGGCTTTTCACGCTGGAATGATGGACATCGGCTTGAGAATGTACCGTACACACAGCCCTTTACAGATACTGAGAGTTCTCTACAGTGCGAGGGTATCCACCCCTTAGCCTAACCTGTACTGAATCATGAGTCTGAGTTCCAAACACAACCGTGACACTTGCCGCGGCTCTTGTATGGACTGGTAGGTGTGAGGAGCTGTTTGAGGATAATTCAGTGCCTGGAGGTAGGAAGTCAATTAAGTACCTTGGATTTAAATTGCAAAATTGCTTTTGAAATCTGATGATTAGTTTGAAAGTCATGTAAATTAGTGCAAGCCTACGCCCCGGAAAGTAATAATCCCGAGTCTGAAAGAAGCCGAGAAAAACATTGCAATAAAAGTCGGCATGATGAGCCAGAGCTTTGAAGCAATAATCACTTTAGAGCTGATGGATACGGAAGACTATACAGCTTGATTTCATCTCAGTATGAGATATTCTTGATGTTTCCTAAAGATTCTCTAACCTGGTTAAATGCTTCCCTCCATTGTCGTGGTAATTCTTAAGCCCCTTATTTTCCAGGAAATTCTGTGTGGTCTTGAGCTAGATGTAGGTAATAATGATACACAGATACCTAAAGCATGTATGTACTTTAGGGGAGCTCAGAGATTGACCCACACGGCTTACTTTAAAAACTATTGGCTAACATGTATTGAATTTTATTTATTATTGCCATATCCGCTAAGTACTTAGGAATATTTAGTCCTCACAACAGTTCTGGTATTGTCCCATATTGTAGATGAGACAACTCAGGCCTAGAGGTGGTAATAATTTGCCTGAGGTTGCTCGGTTTATAAATTATAAATCTCCAGAGTTTGGCAGTCCATTCTGGTAACAGTTATGCTAATTCCACCTCTCGGGACAGGATGATGAGTGTTACGTGCAAATATAAAACTTAATTCCATCTCCGAAGGTTTCCTTACGACATGACGTTTGAGCTGGGGCTTGAGGGACATCCAGAATGTTACCAGGGAAAGGGAATATCAAATGCAGAGGCAGAGAATGCAATATGTATTATGTTCCTGGAGCCATCTTAGTTCTGGACATGATGGGAATAAAAGGCATGTGGTTAGTACAGTCTTGTGAAATGTGGCTGGAGAGGCATGTTGGAGTCAGATCTTTTCTACTTCTCCTTTTTAAGCAGAGGTAAACCAGAGGAGCTTTTCTCAACAGAAAAGAAATACGAGCATGTTTGTAGTAGGTTGTTTCTTTAGTGGATGACCTGGGGAATTACGTTCTTGATTCCTGCGCTGATGAGAAGTTAGGCAGGGAAGAATAGTTAAGGTAGTAAAATCATCCAGGCATAGGTGGGAATGGGAATAGATTAGAAAATACTTGAGGAATATTTCTTAGGTTAAAATACTTAGGCATTATAATCAAGTGGATTTTCCTGGTGAGGAAAGGGTCGGTTCAAAGGCGTCTCACTGCGTCCTTCTTTCAATAAGTCCTTACTGAGTGTCTGCTGTTTGGCAGGCTCCAGTTACAAGCTGTGATAGGTGCCAAGAAAGAAAACAACAGGAAGAGAATAACAGGGAACATCTATGTACCTGAGGTTGAATAATCAGGTTGAGTTTCAATCAAGCAAGACCTGTTACGTGAGGAGCTGGCTGCTCCAGGGGTATATTTGCTTGTGGTAGTGGCTCTGGGGAAGGGGGGAAGGTGAAGGAGCTTCAGGAGAGGACAGACCCCAGGAGCCTGTGTGTCTGGGAAGTGAAGGGAGCCGAGGGCGGCATGAGATGAGCTTGGCAAATTAGTCAAGTAGCCAGTTGTGTGAGACTTTACATGCCGTGGTCAGGAATTGGAATTGTATTCTAAAATCCATGGGAAACAGTTGTGAAATGAACACTTTAATTGCCACGTAGAGAATGGATTGAAGGGGGAAGATTAGCAGTGGGCCCTTAGTTAAGAGATTATATTAATAACAGGTGGTAAAGGCCAAGGTGATGTTTGGTAACGGACAGAAGTGGGTGAATGCCAGGTACAGTTTGAGAGTAGACTAGAGGGTTTGTTGGTGCATTGGAATTAGGGATCAGGGAAGGATGACTGAAGAGTGATTCCTAGCTTTCTGGAGTTGGTGGAGCAATTTTCTGAGACTCCACAGGGGCAATAGAGATTGAGGGAGAATCAGTTTCTATTCGGACATGTTAGAGTTGGGATGTGTTTAGAACCTTTACTTAGAATTGTCAGGGAGGTGGCTGGATTTGTGACTGGAAATCAAGTGAGAAGTCTGAGTTAAATGTGAGTTCACACAAGCCAGTGTTTCTCAACCTTATGAGGCCAGCGACCCTTTTATAATAAAGGACATATTTTGAAATATACTCTCAACTCTTCTGGCATGATATTCATAGCTAATGTAACTTCCATTTGTACTTAGAATAAAGTCAATCAGTACAATGCTATAGTCATAACAAAGGTTTTTTGCTATCATCTCAATAGAGAAGTGCTTATTTATGCCCATAGTAGAAAACTTGAATACTCAGATTGAGTCAATGGATATTTATTGAGCCCTTGTGTTACATACTATAGTGGATGTTGGGGACATAGCAGTAATTCTTTTATGCGTGGAATTTAATGTCTGCAGGTTCGTAAACAAGATTCTTAAGTAAAAGATACAATATACTAGATGTTGAGAAGTATGCACGAAGAGAAAATAAGACCCGGGCATGGCATAGGGAGTGCCTCAGCTATGTGTAAAATCACACGAATGTGACCGCTTTACACAGAGTGGGACAGTTGTGTAGTTTTGACATGGCAGGTAGATCTTCATTGCCGCTGGTTATGTGATTTTCTAAAATAGTCAACTTATGGGAAAAAGTTGTCTCTTAATTTACGTGATGGCTGTGGTTCTTGACCATTGTGTGTATTGCAACCCTATCAGTATACTTTGATCTGTAAAAATTAGCTCCACAGACTGCTTACTCACACAACCATCTGAGGGATATTTGAAAGTCATGATGGGGTAAATCTTCATTTCTGGAACACTTGTAGTACAGGAAACCTAGTGTCTCTTGCCCTTCCTCATGAAATACTGTTGCTACGCCTTCTCTTTAATATGGCTAGAAGTTTCTTAACATCCCTTAGGATTTAGTTCTTTCCTTTTGCAAACCTCTTCGTACTGACAGAAAAATGGAATGGATCCTTGGAAAAACTTGACATGAAGAGATATATTAAAGGAGGATTAGAGGAAGGGAACTGAGATTGTCAGCTGCTGGTAGAAGAAAAATTAGGACAGTGATGTCTTAGAAGGCCACAGAGAAATGCCTAGGAAGAGGAAGCCATCACCTGTCAAATGGGACTGAGAGGTTAAGTAGAATAGGACGAAGAAATCACTAGGTTGGGAGATGTGGAACAGCAAGGTAGGCAGCTGTTTCAAGTATGTCTGTGAAGGGGAGAGAGAAAAAAAATAGTGTGACACTTGAGTTGGTAGCTTTTTGTATTTTTTTTAAATTTAGTTTTTATTTGCAGTACACATTTTTTAGTATTTTTTAAAAATGAGTTAGAAGATAACATATTTGTGTGCTAATAGAATAATCCAGCACCAAGGAGAACACTAAAGCAGGAAGAAGGGGATAATAAAGGATTATAATATAATAAAGGGATTAATTGAGTACTGTACTGTAAGTAATATAAGCTCATATGAGAGGAAGGTAGTGAAACAGGCTAATTATGAACAATCTCTTTTCTTTTCTTTTTTTCTTTCCCTTTTTTTGGAGACACGGTCTCCCTGGCAACATCTGCCTGGTCCCCGGTCTCCTGGGCTCCAATGATCTTTGTGCCTTAGCCTCCGGAGCAGTGGGACTGCAGGTGTGTACCACCACTCCTAGCTATGAAAAGTCTCTTTGCTGGGCCTGGGGAACGGCACTCCCCACCCCAAGAGCATGTTTCAGATGAATAAGAAGCTTGGCAAAAGCAGACAGGATAGAGCATATGTGATTCAAACGAGGGCTCTTGATCAATAGAGTGGGACACACAGGTAGGTATGGGTGAGGGGGTACAGAGTGCTGAAGAGTCTTAAAATTAGGGAAAGAAGTGTATGTATATAGCAGCAGCTCCCTCACCTAACTTCCGTTGACTGACTCACCATGGTCCCCAGTGCCCTGCGTTCCTTTCACAAAGCATATTTTCAGATACCCCCATGTCATTAGACTACTTGCTAGTGTGCTTTACCAAGAAGTGGCTGTGTTTAGTCCCAAATCTGTTTATGTCAACTGGATTTGTTACTGTAATTTGTTTAGGCCTTATACAAATCTTTAGTAAAGTACGAAAATTAAGTTAGTCCTTATGTGAAGACTCATGAGAACAGTCATTAAAATTTGCTCTTCAATTGGTTGGAGAAAAGATTGTAAAAATTAAAGGGTTCTTTCTTTGTTCTTTTTTTTTTTTACAAGCAATTTTTAATTCAACCAAAGATGAAACATGAGTGTAGCTGATGGAAGAAAAGCTGATGTAGAACTTAGACAAGGGCCTTCACATCAAGAGGAGTCCTCAGCCTTCTATTAAAGATGGGTGTGAATCAGTACTTAATTTACATTGAAGTGTGTGGCTTACGTGTTCAGTGATTTTTCCAATTTAAACAAGTTATTTGAATAGCTGAGTACTAATTCAGGTTGTATTGATTGCAAGAGTTGCTTTTTCTGATAGAATTTTAGAGAGCCCGTGAAGACGAAATACAGTATTACTAAAGATAATTATTCTTGTAGGAGTATCTAGGATGAATAAAATGGGGTCTTGCACAGGGGAACTATTAATGAAATGTATCTTAATATTAATATTTATGTCACAAACTGGTGAAAATATGTTACCATTTTGTGTTTATCCAGGAGCCTTTGAGGGAACCGGGAAAGGAAAAATTAATATTTAGCGTCTATTTTCTGTATATAGCACATTTTCCTAGATCCGTACATGCATTATCTTATGTAATACGTACTCAAACCAATTCTGCTTTTCAGAGGGAGAAAGCAGATTTAAGTAACAGCTTAAGAAACTTCCTTAAGGTAATTTAGCTAATGAGTAGGAAAAGAGAGTGGAAGGAATCTCCCTTAAAAATCCCTGGTGTTGTTTAACAAGGTTGTAAGGCACTTTTTTTTTTTGTAGTACCGGGGATCGAACTCAAGACCTTGCACTTGCCAGGCAAGTGCTTATTCAACTGAGCTATATCCCCAGCCCCTGTAAGGCACTTTATTTAATTGCTGAGTAATAAAATCTTCTTTGACTTAAATAAGACTGAATGAACTGTAATTCTCCTTCACTATAAGGGAACTTATCACAGTATTGGCAAAGACACACCCACCTCTTTTTCCTTAAATCTTGTTTTCTGTTTGTCTAGTAGAGTTTAGGGACTGTTAGATCTTCAAGGTATTTATAATGGACAGGAGACCCTTCCCCTTCAAAAAAAGCACAATATGGCACAGGTGTGGTTCTGGAGGAAAAGAGGGCTCTGAACTTGTAACTTAAACATAATGCGTTCTTTTTGGCAAGTGGGTCAGAATCCTTAAGTATATTTGACGTTTGAATGGTTTTACGAATCCTAACATTCTACTTCAGATAAAGTAGGTAAGTTAAATATGTTCTTAAATTATAGCTGGTCCTCAATGGCATCACATCTTAATAAGTCTGTAGTGAGTTGAAAATACTAAAAGTTGAAAATGCATTTAAAATACCTAACCTACCAAATAGGCCAAGGCCTAGCCCATCTTAATGTGTTCAGAATGCTTACATGAATGTACAGTTGGACAAAATCTTCTGACACAAATGCTCAGTATGAGCTCATGTAATTTATTGAGTATTACACTGAAAAGTGAAAATCAGAATGGCTGTGTGGGTAATACTTTTGCACCATGGCACAGATGAAAAAATGTAAGTTGACGCATCATGAATGGTTGCTTTTCTTTCAGACTTTGTGTACTGAAATGTAATGAAAATTAGATTAGTAAGCAGGAAACACTTCTTCCCATTTCTTCTCCCTTCAGTTTCATTTCTTTAATACTGTGGTTTGAAAATAAAATTACACAAGTAATACATGACTACTTCCCATTAAACAGATTAGAATATTTAGAAGTATAATTTGAAAGCTCCTTATTTCTAATTTATCATAGTGTACTGTGTTCCTTATACTCTTACCAGTTGCTTCTTCAGAGATAATTGCTATTACAGTATTTCTTTGGCTTTTTGTTCATTACTTTCCCTCTTATCCATATTTTAAAACAGATCTAAATGTATTTTTTATATTCTGCTACTTGTGTTTCCAGTTATGATATTTTTTTCTCATAACAGTACTTAGTATAGTACTCATTCTTTAGTAGGAATGCATATGCTTTATTTAATCACTTTACTGTTGAATGATTATTTAGCTTTTTGACTTTTGGGGGAAGCGAGGGCTTGTATTGCAAGTATTTCTATCAGTTCAGGTCCTGGAAATAGATCCAGAAGTCTGTATAGTTACACCTTGGTACTGGACTGCTTTGAAATTTATCAAATTTGGTATTCCATTCATTTTGACATAAAATTTTTTCCTGGTACTCAATACAAGCTAGAACTTTTTGATGTCCTTTGTTTTTAACTTTGTACTCTCTCCAGTGAAAAGTTTGTACTTGTACCCTCTGGGAACCAGTCAACAGTATCAGTATAATTTCATCAAAGCATACTTGCTGCTATTTGAATCTTAATTTTTAAAGTTTTAAATTTTCAAATAGTGCATTTAAAATAAGTACTGTATGTACATGGTTCGAAATTCAAAAGGTGCAAAATGAGTATCTTGTCTCACTGCCCTTTAAACAACCTGTGATTAGTTCTTGTATATAGAAGTTTGTTAATTTTTTCTCTCTCCCCAGAGAATGCAATATATACTGTTTCTACAGTAGAAAGATCTTGGCTGCTGTTCCTTATAAGTACAGACAGCTGCTTTATTCTTTGTGTAGTGCATTGCTTTACCAGGGTTAAGTTAACCAGTTCCAAATTGATGAATATTTAGGTTGTTTCTAATCCTTTGCTTCTATAATGCTGATGTATGTCATTGTGCACTTCTATGTGACAAATTTTTTTTTAGTGTAGGCAAGCTTTATTGGGGAATAGGAATAGCTTCTAAGAGATGGGAAGGGTCCTGAGTATGTTGCCATGAGGTCATTTTCTCCAAGAATGTTGTATAGAGCAAAAGGATGAGGTGGGTACAATGTGGGTCAAACTGTGATAAATTCCTAAGATTACAAGTATAGCTGCTTAAATAATACTGATGCAGTAAGGAAGCAGGGCATGTCGCAGGGATATATGGCTGATAGCATTAAACCTGGCTTATTTATGGCTTCTAAAACAGGAACCTTTGGGGAAGGGATGGGTCCAGGTGATCTGGTCAGCTGTCTGGGTGTCTGATGCGTACCTGGGTTTAATGGACTTAATGGTGCCAATTACAGTATCATGTCAAGTTTCCATTCATTTCTTACGGAAGGATATGTGACTATGTTGAGGCCATGCCTTCTTCCGACTTGCTTCCAGCCGATTTTGATGTAGTTTTACCTTTTGCACTGACTTCTCGAGGGCGTGTTTCTGTCTGACTGCCTATTAATTTTTACCTAACTTAAGTGCTTATATCCCCTCCCCCAAAGAGGTGTCCCTAACTTCAGTTAGGGTAGAATGGGTGGAGTTTTAATTGAGCTGCTTCCAGCTGAGAAGGTTCAGTGTAGGGGAAACTGCAGTCAGGGCCCTTCTACAGAGTGCTAATGTAAGGGGCCTTGAATGGAAGTCATGTTGCAGTTTAGCAGTTATGAACTCCCTCTACAGGATCTATCTGGTGGATCCGGGTAAAAGGAGTCTGGCATATTGCTGATTCCCTCTGCACGATCACTTGGAATTTGGCTGCTTCTAGGGAAGAATAAACAAATCGTCCTAAGATTAAAGCCTGTACAGTTAAGGCATGGGCACTAGAATGGAAAGGCAGATCAAGGAAAAGAGCCGTACCCAGATGGTGCTCTTAATGGGTTGGGTAACGATTGCAACCATTGGCTTCTAGGCCTCTCTGCCAACGGTGGTTATGTGAGTCTGGCATTTCGCTGTTACAAGTCCTTCCAGTTTTAGCTCTAAGAAACTCATGTTGGATTGGAATGCACATTTCATCACAAGTAACTGGAACACAAGTAGGAGTCAGTTGGGAGAGTTCAGTGATTTGAAGGACAGTTTTAATTAAGGGGTGTAAAGACTGGTTTACTTTTTATAGCTTGCATGGTAGCTTCTTAGCCTCATTGCATGGTTGTATTAGAAGCTGAATCTCTGAAGAACGTCAACAGATGATGATTACAAGGCTTTACAGTGAACACTTGAGATCAAGGGCAACATAACCGTTTAGTATAACAATCTTTACACAGTTACTAGAACCATTGAGTTTTGTCATTATCTCTGAAACACACTTGTGGTTTTTTTTTTTTTTTTTTTTTGGTGGAACCTGGGATTGAACTCAGGACGTTCCGCTTGCTAAGCAGGCACTTATTCCCCTGAGGTATATCCCCAGCCCTTAGTGTTTATTTTAGTATAGAATAACTTTTTGGTCAGGTACCTTTAAATAATCACAAAATATTAAATAACAGGAAGAAACTTTTACCCATTTTGTTATCTTTTAACCATTCTCTGTTACCAGAGTGATGTTTAAATAGAATGTACACTACACCTCTGCAAAGTTGTGGTTCAGTTTATGGCCTCAAATTGTTCCTGGATTTCTCCTTAAAACCTAACCGTTTGTGGAAATCCCCTGCAATTTCAGGGAAACCACAAATAACCAGTGCAGTTGTTTTTTTTGGTGGGAGGTTTGCAAGTAGTCAACCTGAGAGCATGATTCAGTTCTTGCTGCTGATTGGCTGCTCCCTGTAACCCATCTCTGGCAGATGCACCAGCATTCTGGCATGACAACAGGTTGGTGTACCATGTGTAACTATTTTTAGTGTTTTCAATTTTGTTCTTTGTAAAGCCCTAAGATGCCACCAAAAGACCTTACACTTTAAAGCTTTATAAATACAGCATTTTACTAAATCAAATTACATAACTGCTGGAAACAGTATGTTTAGGCTTATAAGCTATAAAAATAAGCATTCATAGACATTTTTCTAACCATATCTGAAATTTATGGTTTTTCACAATTCAAGGGTGTTTTAAGAACATAACCTCCACAAATTTTGGGGGTCCACTGACTGGGTATAGATGTACTTTACAGGTCCTTTAACTTTAGAAGGACATTGCCTGGCCTACACAGTGTTTGAGCATCTGTAAGTGTTGTAATGCATGTGTAACACATAACAATCACAAAACAGCCTGAAAATGTATTCACATCATCTGACTGGCTGTATCATATTGGATTGGGAGGCACATTTAATCACAAGCAGCTGGAACACAAGTAAGGGAATGTCAGGTGTTTGAGCCTAAAAACTTTACCACCACAAAACAACTTTAACCTGAAAGTCACCAGTATGATGTTTTTCAGTTTCTTTCAAGGCCTGTACCCTTGAGAAGCACAAATTCACCCTTTGATATACCATGAGGTCAGCAATAATTGTTATCACTGCTATATAGAAATCTTTACAAAATTTATTTCTACTCTTACAACATATTTTATGCTCCTTTACCAGATTTTATAAGGTGTAAATATATTGACAAGAATGAAGGACATCTTCATAGCTCTGATAAATTTAGGGAACAGTGTTAATGACCACAGGTATACTTACTAGCAAACATATAAGTGTATCTCATTTGTACAATAACAAAATTCTTGTTTAATCACAACTAATAGACATAGATCAAGTTTAAATGTCGGGGCCAAATTTAAAGACATGTCAAATTTCAATCATGTTTAAGGTCTAAACATACAGTGTATAAAAGACTTATGTAATTTTATTAAACTTGTGTAATTTTAACTACAAACTTAACTTTAAAGCTCAGACTCACAGTATAGCTTGTTTTTAGATGTATACATACATGTGTCCACATTATATATCATAAACTGAGATAATATTTAATAAGTCATGAGCTGATTACGGAAGATATTTTATAGGTTAATATTTAAATACACTTTGATTCTTAAAGCTCACTTTTTGGTAACCAAATGCCAAATGACGAGAATACAAGAAACTTATTTTGGTAAAATAAAGAGGCTTTGCTTTTAAATCTACTTGTGTAAGTTTAACCAAGAACATTTCAGTATTTTATAAACCCAAGAGCATTTCAGTATTTATAAGCTAGAAAACTTAACCTTTTAATTATAGCCAAAAATAATTACTTTAGATACCCCATTATAACAGATAACACTTATTTAAAGCCATATATATCATCTTTGACTGTGTACTATACACAAACAGTAATAGACATCACTTATGTAATACTGACTTTTGATATTATTTTGGTTGCCTATGAACTTCAGTGGAAATAGCTTACTGTGAGGCCATATGAATCACAAGCATTTGAGATAATGTCTTGAGTGTTTATTTATCTATAAGCCAATTTGAGTAAAACTTCTGGAGGATAATATATACCTGAAAGTTAATACACAGGAACATATACATATTAACTGAAATCATATGTAACATTTATGTTATCAAACTTCAAGGCTTTTATTCCTATGTAAGCCTCAATCCTTTCAGTCTTTATGTGGTAATGTTTTAAATAAGTTTGCCACCCCCACCAAGCCTATATAAATGTTTTTCTATGGAAAAATCAAAAAGAACCAAAAGAATAAAAATAAAAATAAATTGTTGAGCTCAAGAACATACTTTTCTTAAATGAAGCAGCTGCAGGTGCCTTAAGTTATTAACACACATAGAACAGACAGATGGACAAACAGACTCACAAAACAATTGTTTTAAATTGGAGTGCACTCTCAGATGTCCTGGCCAAACTGAACTACAATAACCCTTTTATAGTTTTCAGATTTGTAATTTTATTTATATATATATATGTATATATATATATATTTTTTTTTTCCATAAGCGGGTTCGAACTCAGGACCTTGCGCTTGCCAGGCAGGTGCTTATGCCACTGAGCTATATCCTCAGCCCTAGATGTAATTATAAATTGACTACTCAGAATTTTTTTCTAGTCTTCAATTAATAGAAATCTCCTATGAAGAGAATCAGAAGGCAAAACCCTGTTTACACCTGTGAAAGCAAAGACTGATTTTGCAACCCTAGGCTGATGCTTTGTCTTACTGAAATAGCCAGCTGTACAGGCTTCTTGTTTGATAGCCATAGCTGATAGCCAAAACTGCTGTTTCGATAGCAGTATATAGTTGTTCTCTCTATAGGGACAGGCTATTAAAGGTAATTCCAACTGTTTTTATTTTCAGGGGGTGCTCATCTTTTTTTCTGATTCATAGTAGACAATTTAAAATAATTGAAGGGCTTAGTTCTTGTCCTTAGGGCACAGAGGACAAGGCAGGGGAACCTCAGGTTCACTAATGGTACCTGCTCCAGGTAGGACCTTAAGGACCTGAGGTTTTTAGTGGCTTACCTCTGTACTTTGGACACAAGTCAGGTTTGTCTCTCACTGCAAATCAGGAGCCCTGAGCAACTGCTTTGTAACTGCTCTGAGGGTCCATAAAGGTTTTAATGACCCCCCATCCCACCCTTAAGCCCTAGGGCAATGATGTCTTTGAGACGGTTTTGTGCTGGCTGCCTAAATGCCTGGGCCCCTCTCAGCAGCAGTACAAGGGTAAGTTTTACTATAAATGTATTGTGAAAACCTGTATTGATTGTCTAGCCGTCACAACTTACACATTAGCATAAGTGCAGTTTCATCCCTCCCTGCACACATAAATGATGAGAACTAGACACAGGAGAGGAGAGATTGGGGCCTTTTGAGAGGGGGAGAGAATAAGAGAGAAAAGTAATGCATTGGGTTCCTTTTAGGTTTAAGTCTATAGACGTTACCAAGTTCTGGGCGTAGCTTCAGCTGTCTCCTGACTGGTCGTTGTGTCTGCAGGGTTGGGCCATGATCCTACCCACCTAAGAAGGAGATCCATGGCGTCCAGTGGACTGCATTTCTCTCCTGTGGTTTAGAGCGAGATGAAGGAGCAGTTTGGAAAACCTCCCTTATCAAGATCTTTTCAGGGTCTCTTTTTCTGATCTTCAGTAGAAACATGCCTCCCCCCAAAAAGTGAAGGGCAAAGTGGCAGGAAGAGATTGGGACTAAGTTTTAACAGTGCAAGAGGTTTTCTTCTCACCTCTGTGGTGAGTTGATAGGCCAGTTTGTTCAGCAGGAGTTGTCAGTCTTGCATGCTGGGAGTTGGGTACTTTGACAGCTAAAATTTGTCCCCTCACCAGTGAAGGGTTAAACTAGAGAGGAGACCGAGGCAGAGCAGGTGTGACATTCCCTTCCACAGGCAGGGAAGGGGTATGGAAGGCCAACTCCCTTAGAGAAGCCTGTCCTCCGAGATTTAAGAACAGTAGTAATGCTAACAGTTTTTAGTTGGCTGAGAGCGTCCTGTGTTTCATATTTGAACCATAGTACAGTATTTTCTAGATAGGGTAGATGCTCTCTAAAATTTACCCTGAAGAAACAGTTTCTGTGAAAAAACAAAGTCCACTAGGGGACCTTCAACATTACCAATTTCCCCGGTGGCGCTGTCGAAAGTAAGAGAACAAACTCTCTCTGAACCTCCAAACAAGGCAAGCAGGGAAAATGAGTAAGTTCTATGAGTTGTCTGTTCAGGTCCTTTGCCCATTTTTCTTTTGTTGATTTCATTACTGTTGATCTTTTTTGTCTTTATAACATATTTACCAAATACTTTTTCTTACTTGTCTGTGACTTTGTGATACTCTTCAGCATGCATCTGTGCTTTTATTTTTTGTGGTCCTGGGAGTTGAATCCAGGGCTTTTCTACCCTTTAGTCAAACTGTATGATTGATACCATACCTGATAATTCAGACTGAATGATGAAATAGCTAGAAGAGGAAAATAGTTTTCAATATTTTACTTTTAGAAGCTTTTTTGGAATACTTGATGCAAGTGTTATAATTCTAACCTGCTATAAGCAGCATTTAGTATCCACTACAGAATTCCTGTGGGTATTGTTACAAAGTCAGTAACATGGAGTGTATGTTTAAGTTAAGAGTGGCCCTTCATGGTGCTAACCGAAGGACGCAGGAGGAGAGTTTGAAGAGATCAATTCAGGAAATTTGAGGCCAGTTAGGAATTAGTTTCCTAGCTGCTTGGCTCTTAGGCTTGTTGCACCTCCAAAACCAACCTGAGGTTTTGCAAGCACTATTCTTTGTTACAACAAAACCTCATGGACTTAGCGTGCTTTCTTCCTTTGTCGTTTCCTTATTTACCTAGCGTGGGGTGTGATTTAATGGTTGCTAAGATTGGCCATGAAATAAGATAATCTCTGCATCCATACACCTTTCATTGTTCCTGAAGGTAGCATAAAACATGATAGTTTCTCCCTGATCACTTTGTGAGCACAGATGAGGGACTAAAACAAAACAAATACGAGGAAGTTACAAAACACAAGGAAATGTATTACGTTCTTCTAATAATGGCTTGTAGTTCTGGATTCTTTTCTGAGATGGCGAAAGGATAGTCAGCTGGTCTTTTTCATCTCTTTCTGCAAGATTCACCTCACCTCACCTCACCTCACCTCACCTCACCCCACCTCACCCCACCCCACCTCACCTCACCTCACCTCACCTCACCCCTCCCTCCCTCCCCTCCTCTCCTCAGTACTGGGGTGGACACTTAGGCTTCACCTGCTGGGCAAGTACTCTTATCGCTGAACTACATCCATAGCCAGCGCTTTGCTTGTGCACCCATGCTCATGTTTGGGGCCATACTGACTCCTTCCTCTCTGCTGGCATGATGGTCTGTATTGTTAATTTCCCTGTGGAGCCGGTCAGGTGGAACAGCTGGTGACCCCGTGTACCAGGGACATTCCAGAAGCTTGCCTGGACACACGCGTACCTTCTTCCCTTTATCTCCGGGGATAGTACTCCTCTCCCCTTTCCTGCCTAGTCTCTCTCCCGTATCTTGGCTGACATTAACATTTACTTTTATTCACATTTTTGATACTTGTATTTTAATAGTTTCTTATTTGCTTTTAGGTAAAGTTTGGCAATACCACCTTTAAAACAGATGTGTGCCTCAAGTCACTCAACCCTCAGTGGAACTCAGAATGGTTTAAATTTGAGGTAAGTTTTTAAACATCAGTTTCATTAGTGTAGTTTTTTGAGATAATCCCTTTCCCCCAGGAATGGTAAGAGTACCTTTTACTTCAGGTGTAGTAGTTTTTCTACATTGTAAAAGTTTTCCTTTTTTTCTTCTTTAGGAATATTGAGCCTTTCAAAAATTCTAGTTAAGAAAACATAGTATATGATAATACAGATGGAAAAATAGAAGTCTTCAAGTATAGTATTACTGTAGTTTTCTTTAGATTGCAGCATAAACCAAAAAGCACTTAAAACAGTACACAGACTGAAAGTTTGTGTTGCCATTTGCACCCTTCAGTTAATGTGTTTACAGAAGTGGGAGTGGCCTAGGTGTGCTAAAAAGAAAAAAATAGAACTTCAGATTCAAAAACCTACTGCCAAACTGAAATCCTCAGTCTACACAAAAAGACGTATATCTCCTTGTGGAGCCACAGCATTCGTCGGCAATGGCCACTTTAATTTATTATTTCAGAGTGCAGTGTGACCGTGTTTCTCGAAAGAATGATCTCACTAGAGCAACTTCCCAGTCCGTAACTTTTGCCCAAAGGTTTCCAACCGGATGGGACTGCTAAGGAAAATAGTTTCTGGTTTCCATTAACTCCAGCTCTTTTAAAAACAGAGTACCGTTTTGTCTGCTAAAACAGTGGACTAGAAACTGGTGAATTATTTTTAGCTTTACTTTTAGGATAAGCTAAAAAAAATTGGACATATGTAAATAGACTTTTTTCATTAATCCATGTCTGTTCTGATGCCTTTATTGTATTATTTTGTTAACTGTAAACTGCTAACTTTTATAGCAGGTTTTGAAATCAGAAAGTGCCTCTAACTTTCCTTTCTGTGTTTAGCTGAGTTTTGTTTTTATTTCCTGCTTTTCCTTTTTCCTGTGTATGTGTATAGGCTCTCTGTTTGAGCTGTTCTAAAATACCTGTATATATTTTAGCGGGGTGTGGTGACACACGCCTATAATCCCAGCGCCTGGGCTCCGAGGCCAGGGGTATCACTGTAAGCTTCAGGACAACTAGTGAGTGTAAGGCCAGCCTGGACTAAATAGCAAAGACCTGTCCCAGCAGCCACTCCCTCCAATACCATTATATGTCTTGAAAAATCCATTGTTATATATGTTTTTGATTTACTGTGTCATTTTGAATTACATTACATTACATGCAGAGTACTTACATGATTTCGGATGGAGTTCCCAACATACATCTGTTGCCCTAGAAAAACACTTGAATGCTTACATAATTTTACTTTGTGTGTGTGTGTGTGTGTGTGTGTGTGTGTCTTTTTGAGACAGGGGCTTGCTATGCAGTTCAGGCTGGCCTTGAACTCCCTTTGTAGCTCATGCTGGCCTCAAACTTGCAGTGATCTTCCTGCCTCAGCCTCCCGAGTGCTGGGATTACATGCGTGCACCGCCACGCCTGGCTTTGCATAACTTTACTTTGATACTCTCCCCTGAAATGGTTAAAACAAGTTGCCTTCAATAATTAGAGTGCTATTAGGATGGGAGGAGGAGGCAGACTTCATGTGTTGGAATAGATTTCATGATAGTAATGTTTTAGAAAGTGACTCATAGAGCCAGATGTGGTGGCATTAACCTATCATCCCAGCACTCAGGGAGGCTGAGGCAGAAAGATCACAAGTTCCAGCCTAGCCCAAGCAACTTAGAGACCAAGTCTCCAAATAAAAAAGAAGGATTGGGGAATGTAGCTCAGTGTGAAGGCCCTGGATTCGTTTTCTAGTACTAGAAAAAACATTGATTTTACTGGTGGATGATATAGTACTGGTAATCTTATGGCTGAAGAATATTCAAATAGTTTATTTAAAAATAAAAAACTAATATACTTTTCTGAAGTAAGGGATCTTTGTAATATTAATGAGTTTTAAAAATTAAAGTTACACCAGTCATTTGCCTTAAAATTTAGTAGTTTTTGACTAGTGCTCTTAATTATAATGTATATGGTATGAAAAATGTGCTTGAATTTTGTGTTTATGGTTAACATTAATTATAAAGTTCTCTTTTAACCCTGTTTTCAGCTGTAAGTTACATTCATTTATATGTGTTTTGAACACTCAAATGTCATACATGAGTAGACATTTGTTTCCCTCATGTGAAACCAGCATCATGCCCGGCAATGTAAGGGTAGCATGGTGCCTCCGTGCAATTGTTTTGGCCCCAGGGACCCTTCTTTTTGCTTCCTCATCCATACGCAAGCTGTCTGTGGCTTCTCTGTACAGTGTCTCGGGGTTGTGTTAGGTTCCAAGTTAGAAGCTGGAGTTCCAGGGACCATGTCTGTTTTCTAGGCTGGCATCCTTCATTAAAGGAGCTAGAATGAAGGGGAGGATAAAGCGAACGGAGAATTAGCATATTTTTTGTTTTTGTGTTTTTGAGATAGGGTCTTGCTGTGTAATCCAGGCTGGCCTTGAACTCACTATGTAGCCCAGGCTGGCCTCAAACTCATCACAATCCCTCCTGCCTCAGCCTCCTGACTGCTGGGATTACAGGCCCATGCCACCACGCTTGGCAGGGATACATAACATACACTTTTTAGCTGAGCAAGAAAGAGCTCTTTAAGTTTTTCTATACCCTACTAAACTCTGTGTAATATTTATATCTTCACAGCTGCAAGCTAAGGAATGTAGTCTTTGAGTGAGGCATACTGCTATGCAGCTAAAATGTAAACATCTAAATCATTTCTAAGGAAGACTTGGTTGACTAGGTGCCAGATGGAGCCCAGTGCCTCATGCGTGGAGGGCGTTTGCTCTCCCACCGAGCTTCGGCCTCAGCCCCTAATTAAAAGTACCAAATCTTATTGCTCCACATTTGTGCTTAGGGATAAGTCTGTAAGATTCCTGTTTTAGAAATGTCATTGTTTTTATTCGGTACATATATAATGTGTGGTGTTTAAGATCTTAAAGCTATGAGATTTAGTATCAGGCTGTGCTTCTAGGTGGATGATGAAGATCTACAAGATGAACCTCTGCAGATCACGGTTCTGGACCACGATACCTACAGTGCAAATGATGCCATCGGGAAAGTGTACATTGATATCGACCCTCTGCTGTATAGCGAAGCTGCTACAGTCATCTCGGGATGGTTTCCAATTTATGACACCATACATGGTAAGAAGTGATATTTTAGGAAAGGAAAGGACAGTCTTAATCTTTTGTTTTTATCCTTAAAGACCTTTGTGCTATATTTGTTGCTTTTAAAATATGTATCTCTAAAAGATGGTCTTTAAAAATAGGTAAGAGCGTGCCTGTAAATCCAGCACTCTGGGAGGCTGAGGTAGGAGGATTGTAAATTCAAGACCAGTCTGGACAGCTTTTGAGCTCTTGGGCGATCCTGTCTCAAAAAAGCGGGGGAAGGTACTGAGAATGAGTTCAAGGAGATGGCCAGTTCAATCTCTAGTACCTTTAAAAAATACTGTTGGTAGAACTATTATTTCTCTACACATAAATTAATTCTTCCTAAAGTTTTGTTATATAGTAAATAAATGCATTGTTTAAAAATTATCTTAGCTGGGCGTGGTGGCGCAGGCCTGTAATCCCAGCACTCAGCAGGATGAGGGAGGAGGATTGTTGTGAGTTCGAGACCAGCCTGGGCTATAAAGTGAGCTCAAGGCCAGCCTGAACTGCATAGTGAGACCCTGTCTCAAAAAGACTGAATAAATAGATAAATAAAAATGATCTTGAGGGCATAGAGTGTGTAGGTGTTCGAACACATACTTGGCATGTGTGAGGCCCTGGGTCCAATCCTCAGTATTGCAAAAAGAAAAAGTATTGGTACCCTGTTTCTAAAACACATTTTCAAGCTGATAAGCTAATAGTATTGATCTTGTTTTGCTTAAAAATTCTTTAGAGGCTTTTTGTTTTAGAACAAAGTTCCCAAAGCATGGTCTGACAACATACTTGGTCCCCGAAATGCTCCCGCTGCATCTGGGAGTTGAGAAGTGTTTTCAGCATAATATTCATGTCTTTCATTTTCTTTCCTCACTTTCTCACAGGTATACAGTGGTGCTTCCTAGATGTTTTTTGATGTAGGTTATTATAAAAAGTCGAACCCAGAGCAAATAGGAGAATCTGTTTCATTATGTAGACATTATAGATTTTTGCAAAAATGTAATTACCACTCTTATCACTGAACTTTTATTTTTTTTTCCTGGTGCTGGGGATTGAACCTAGGGGCTTTAAGTATGCTAGGCAACTACCTTATCACTGAGCTACCTATACAACTGTTTTTGGTTTTGAAAATAATTATTTTTACAAAAAAGTCCTATGTTAAATTAGTTTATTATAAGTTTAAAGAAGTAATTTTTAAAAATTGCTATTTTAAATTTTAGTGTGCAAATATGAGTAGATATGAATCATATAAACAAATATTTTGTGAGGTTCATGATTATCTTTAAGGTCAAAGGGCTCATGTGACCAAAAGGTTTGGGAAGCCCCCGACTCTCTCTCTTGAGAGTGGTGAATGGGCCTCTTCAGAACTGACGTTGCCCTCTCCAGCCTTGAAAGCTTTCGGCAAGCTTCTACATTTCGTTTTTGTCTTTTTGAGACAGGGTCTTGCTATGACGTTCAGATTGGCGTTGAGCTCACTTTGTAAACTAGGTTGGTCTCGAACTTGCAACAGTTCTCCTGCCTCAGCCTCCCAAGTGCTGGGATTGCAGACATGTGCCACCATGCTCAACGTTTTTTACATTTCTGATTCGGCAGTTTAACTGATAGTAACAAATAAGCAAGATGTTTATAATAAAGTAATATGGTTGTTGAGGTTTATATATGAGTGTATTTATTGTGACATTATTAATATTCTATTTACTAACATTCAAAATTATAAAACAAGTTTAAAAACAGGATTTACTTAAACAAATTAGGGCCTATTTTAAGTTACACAGTCAAGAAAGAGCATGTTTTCAGAAAACAGTGAACCAAAGAATGTATGTGATATACTATGGATTGTATAATTTTTGTTATGAAATGTAATATGATCTCAAAGATGTTTAGAACGCAAGTAATTGCATATGGTTTTGGTATCACTGGAGAAATTGACAGAACACACGGTAAAATGTTTCCCCTTTTACCCTGGGTCTGACCTCCTCCTCCTCCCTTCTCCTCTCCTCTTCCTCTTCCTCTTCCTCTCTTCTTTCTTTTTGAGACAGGGTCTTGCTATGTAGCCATCAGACTCATCGAAACCCTCCTGCCCCAGCCTCCTGAGTGCTAGGATTACAGGTCCATGCCACTGTGTGCAGCAATAGTTTCATTTCTGGGTTGCAACTCTTCGTTGTTGTTTTTTGCTTTTTCCCTTATTTCTACAAGTTACATGTATTACGTTTGCACTCAAAGATGAAAATCCAACCAGTTGTTACATTACCAGTTTAAAAAATTGCTGTGGGACCTCCTGATACATGCCTGTAGTCTCAGGTTCCCGGGAGGCTGAAACAGGAGAATTGGTTGAACCCAGGAGTTTAAGGTCAGTGTAGGTAACATAGCAAAACCCTGTCTCAAAAAAAAGAGAATGATTGGATGGATAAATGGGTGGCTGAGTACGTAGATAGAGACGCTGGAGAACTCACCCCGGCTGGGATCTAACGCGGTAAGTAGCTATATGAAGGAATTTGCAGACCGTTCAACGTTCAACGTCGTTTAGGGTCGGTTTAGTGTGTTTATGCGCCCTTCAGTAGGGTTATTACAGGCATGAGCAGAGCGCTTTTCTAGTCTTCCACCCCAAGTCCGGGTGTAATGTGAAGTCGGCAGTCAAGCGAACCTGTTTAGTAAAGTTCAGAGGGAAGGGCACGTTCTTTTTTTTTTTGATACCGGGAATTGAACTCAGGACCGCGCTTGCCAGGCAGACGCTGTGCTGCTGAGCTATATCCCCGGCCCATCAGGGCATGTTCTAAAACTTACTCTTGGAATTTTTAAATTAATTTACATTCATTGAAATGAATACAACTCTTGCTGATCAGAATCTTGTATTAATTTTTTAAAGTATGTAGTCTGTGATCATAAAGATCTAACTTTTAATCCTGGCTCTGCCATTCCCTAGCTGTCGACACTACATAAAGTATTTAACTTTTATTAAATATTAATTTGTTTCCTCTACTTTATGGGGTCAGTGTGACATCTGTTAGTACCGGGTAAATGTCATCACCATCATTACCACCCTAATTTTAAGTGGGACTCCTTTCAGTTAAGTCTCAGAATGAACAAATGGAGCTTTGTGGTAACAGAGACAGTTACTCATTCTCTTGTGCATATATGTTCTGTTTCAGGAAATGCGGCAGGGAAACTCCTGAGAAGGAACATAATGATCTGCTATGATCAATACATTATTTTAAAGTCATTAATTGCCATTGATTTACTTTATGATCAAATTGTACATTATTTTTATAAGGTGGTAATGTGATTTTCCCTTTGATTATGTAGGTATCCGTGGAGAAATCAATGTGATTGTCAAAGTAGACCTCTTCAATGATTTAAATAGATTTAGACAGTCATCATGTGGAGTCAAATTCTTTTGCAGTAAGTAAATGCGTTATCTTATTTAACAGGAAATGTAACAATTTTTAAATATAGAAAATCAAATTGATATTTCAAAAAGCTAATAGAAGAGGTGTTGTATTTTGGTTTTAATGCCAAAGAGAAAATTTTAAATTTTTCAATAATAATTCTTGTAGCTCTGATTTGATTTGACAGTAAATAGTATCTGGTTTTACAAATACTTGGGAATTTAGGTGAGAAAATTTCAGTGAGCCGCATGTGGGGTAGATGCCTGATATCACAGCCCTCTGGGAGACTGAGGCAGGAGGATTGTAAATTTGAAACCACCTGGGCAGCTTAGAAACTTAGTGAGACCTTGTCACAAAAAAAGGCTTAGAGGGGGGAAGGGAGGTGAGAAGTAAAAAGGATCGAGACGCCGTGTGTGTATGTACCAGTTCCCCACAATCGGTGTTTACTTTGGCATGGCAAAAATAGACTTAATATAAAAATTGAAGGAAACATTTGGCTGGGGATGTAGTTCAGAGAGAAAGCCCTGGGTTGAATCCCCAGTACCTCAAAAAGAAAAAAAGAAGTCTCATGATATTTTGCCATAGTATAAGATCCTGCAGCATACGAGCAGAACGTTGTGCCCAAGCACTATGGTGCTAGTGCGTGTTACACAGGCTTCTATGGGTGTGAAGACCCAAGAACTGCGTGACATGTATGAGTCAGAATTGGGCATGATCAGGACAGCTCATGGGTGAAAAACCCTAAGTAACTGAGCTAGTTTCAGTTGTCTGTTTTAGAGACTAGTTTGGTGTTGATGTTCTCATGTTGTACCCCCTTTGAATCTGACCAGATCTTATTTAAATAATGATATTCAGATTTAAATGAGTCTTATATGACCACATACTAAATGAGACTGTAGAGTCTACTGACTACAGCATCAGTTGGCTCTGTGATTGTGGATTATTAAAAACTGCGGTGCTGTGTGATTCCTCGGGTTATGTCAGAAAGGTAATGGTGTGATATCTGTGGTGTGTGTACCGCAGATGTGACGTATAGAAGAACTTTGTGAAGAGCTTTGAATAACTGAAGATTTTAAAAAATTCATTATCGATTTCCCTAATTCTTTTTATGGCCCCTTCTCTGCCCACCTCCCCACATCTTGGTCCCCTTCCCATTTGCAAAAGATCCATCTCTGTGTTTCCTACTATCCGTCTTTTATTTGCTCTTTATTTGTACGTTGGGTTTCTCGTAGAAGAGAAGCCATATGGTAACTAAGTTTTTGATTCTGATTAATTTCACTTCACATTATGGACTCAAGTCCATAATGATTCAAATACATCTTTCTTAAGAGCAGAGTAGTACTCCCTGGTATGTAAATACCACACTCTCTTTACCCATTCTTTCACGATTTAGGTATAAGGAACTGGGCTGCATGTATCCCTGTAGTATGATACCCTTAAACTCTCTCAAGAAGATTCTTAATGGGGAAGTAGTTGGACTGAATGGAGTTTCTATTTTTAGGTTTTTGATGAATAATGGTTGTACCAGTTTAAACTCTCAACGGTATAGAAGGCTTCCTTTTTCCCATCAGCCTCTTCAGCATTTTTTAGCTGATAAATAAAATATAAAAATTGTGTAGATTTATATGAGAGCTTGAATAGTTTTGAGTTTTTGAAGTTTATATTTATGGTAAGATCTGTATCTATTTTTAAGTTACGAAAACTTACACTTCCACTTCCATGACAAAAGTGAGAGCCCACATTACAAAAAGTAATTATTTCTAAGCATAAAGTGGATTATACGATTGTATTATAATTATACTGAGACTGTCATAATAAAAGGTGTTTGTTATGTGTCCAAACGGTAAGAACTTCAGTGTGCATTTTTAAAAATTGAAACTTAACCTTCTTATAAACAGAAGTGTAATAGATAATTTACTTTCACAGCAACATCTATTCCAAAGTGCTACAGAGCTGTCATAATTCACGGATTTGTAGAAGAACTAGTGGTCAATGAAGACCCAGAGTATCAGTGGATTGATCGAATTCGTACACCCAGGGCATCAAATGAGGCCAGACAGAGACTCATTTCTTTAATGTCAGGTATTTAAATCAAATAACTTCATTAATGATTGACAACAGTCTTGCATTTTTCATTTGCCTTTGAAAAGCTTCATGGAATTTCACAAAGAAAGCTCCGAATTATAAGTGACAGGCCTTCCTCCTGGCCCAGTCCCGGAGACACCTTTAATGGGTAGAAATCTATAGCAGAAACTGGTGCTCCCTTCCTGTGCAAGCAGCAAGAGGAAATTGTGTTCATGAAATAACTGGATTCTTGCTTTGCTAGCATTGATTTGGGGTCTGAACTTTGACAAATCTCGTCTCTTTCTAGTAATCTCTGTTCAAAAGTTACCTTTTCATAGTTCTTTCTTGAGAACTTATTTGCATCCCTGCCTCTACCCTTGCTACCCGTTGGCCTGCGACCCCATTACATCTACCCATTACATTTACCCGTTACATCTACCCATTTGCCTGTTACTCCATTACATTTCCTTAATCTTCTTTGGACAACTCATTTACCACCTCAAATTTGTATTTATTTTTGTTATCTGTGTGAAAATATCTTCACATATGATGTGCAATTATAAATGTTATAGTTAATAGATGTGTATTTATTGTCTGTATTTGCTGTTATATAATATATACATATATATATAGCATATGATAATAGATTTATGTTCTATATTCTGTATCTTTGAAACTTTGTGAATACATACTACATATATTTGCTTTCCTAGTATCATTCTGTTTCACTAGTCTGTCAACATGGCTCGGTATGGAGCTGTATCTTTCTCCTTTGCCTGTGTGTCTGCGGCAGTCAGAAGGAGGGAAGCGGGGCTGGGGGTTGACTGCGATGGAGCGCTTGCTGAGCATGCAAGTTTCATCCACAGCACAGGGCAAAATGAGAAGGGGAGAGGCCAGCACGCAGTACAGGACCAAAACGTGTCCGGTACCTGAGGTGCACGCATGAGTGAACCTTACTTGTCCCATCTGTAAATATAGCTCAGGAATCCTTTCTCTGTGAAAGAAGGAGGCTGGACAGATAGTCTTTTCAGCTCCCCTCAAATTCTAAAAATCTATGATTTTTAAGCCTGCTTCCTGTTGTCATCATATAGTATGTTTATGTAGAGCTACGAAACAAAGAATGAATTTTCTTTATTTTTTATAGGTGAACTGCAGAGGAAGATTGGCCTGAAAGTACTTGAAATGAGAGGAAATGCAGTGGTCGGGTACTTACAGTGCTTTGATCTGGAGGGAGAGTCGGGGTTAGTGGTGCGAGCCATAGGGACGGCGTGCACTCTGGATAAACTAAGTAGCCCAGCGGTGTTCCTTCCTGCATGTAATTCCCCATCCAAAGAAATGAAGGAGTAAGTATGCACCGGTGACATGGTTCTTATGGAGGTTGTTACCTAGTTTTCAGCTGATGTACACATTTCAGTCGTGTTGTTCGACATACGTTTTTCCCTGCTATGACTTTTCTTATATGACTTCCAAAATTGAAAACTTTAAGATATTTTGATATTCCTAATGTTTTATTTATACTTCGAATATGAAATGCAAATGAAGTAATATTAAATTAAACTATTTCAGATCCTCACACATTATATATCTAAAGCATCGAGTGAATATTCATGCACTACGTGGAATTTTACTTATTTTCTAGGGAATGATTAAAACCCTCTGATAATTCAGTTAGGTTTCCTGTTGGCACTGTGGTACAGAGAAGAGCAGGAAGTGACATACAGGAGTTTCAGACACAGAGGTATACAGAGGCTGTGCAGCTTATAAAGGTCCTATAGTTAAGTAGGACTAGGGTCTGAAAAGCTGAGGTGGGCACGTTTCTCTCTTCCTCTGTCTCCCTCCCTTTCCCCCTCCCTTTCCTTCCCTTTTCTCTTTCCCTCTCTGCCTCACTCCTTCCCTTCTTCCTTTTTTCCTCTTTTCTCCCTTCGTTTTTTTTCCTTTTTTTGAGATAAGTATCAAACTCTTGGGCTCAAGCATTCCTCCTGCCTCAGCCATCCACAGTGTCAGGATTATACATGCACACCCCTGCACCTGGCTCAGCGAGCTTTTCCTTAAAAGGCCGCATAATAAATATTTCAGGTGCTAGTCATACCAGCTCTGTCCTTACGAAATGGAACAAATCAAAATAAAAGTTTGATAATCCCTTAATCCAAAATGAACATACACTGTAAAACCCACATATTTCAAAACCTGGTGTAGCACAGCACTTTCTTTGGTGGCTTTTCCTCTGTATGTCATCATTTGTGTCAAAGGTAGATTGTCTCAGCATACTGATGGTAGTACAGGTTGACCATCTAGTCTGAAAGCTTAAAATCTGAAACTTTTGAGTGCTGATAGTCAAAGCTTTTGGATTTCAGACCGTTTGGGTTTTGGATTTAGATTAGGAATATTCAACTGGTCAAGTCTGTGTAAATATTTTAAAATTTGAAAAAATCTGAACATTTTTGATGTAAAGCATTTTGCATGTGTTGCTCAGTCTGTATTGCCAACACAGAGGGTCTGAAATACAGTTTTTCTGCCACAGTAATTAGGGTAAACTGCGCTGGCGCCCACAGGTGTGCACCAAGCTACGTGGCAAGGAGCAGCTCTGTGCCGTGACTCCTACTCCCCTGGACACCCGTTAGTGCCTCACTGAGGTCTGCTGGTCTGGAGATGTGTACACTTTGACGGCTAGCAAGCTTTTTCTGTAGACGACCAGACAGGACAGATAAATACTTCAGCTTTTGCTGACGCTAGTATGTACCTCTGCCACTGTAGTGCAATAGCAGTCAGAGACAGTGTGCAAACTAATGAGTATGGCTGTGTTCCAATAAAACTTTATTTACAAAAATGATGGCAGCTGGATTTGGCCTGAAGGCTGTAGTTT
>PVLD010013821.1:0-54523 GCA_004027595.1 Dinomys branickii | reverse complement strand
CTCCTGCCTCTCCACTGTGTGGGCGGCTGCCAGTGGGGAGCGGTGGGGTGCATCGGCAGCGACATCAGAGCCACAGCAACTCCCAGGGATCCAGCCAAGGAACAAACGGGAACTGGAGCACAACAGCAAGAGAGAGCTGCAGATGGAGGTGGATCACACGGCCCCACGCCCTTCTCACTCCAACATCAAGCAGGAAGCACGAACTGAGTTACTGGGCTTCAGCTCCCACCCTGAACGCCCTCTGTGAGCACCTTGAGTCTTGGCAGCCTGCGCAATCACCACCTGTTCCTGACAGCAATGGGACGAGTCCACAGGCTTCAGGACTCACCCCAAACTACTAATACGAGCAACAAGAGTGTCTCCATACTGCTTGCATATATGAACGTTATATGAAACCCATGGCGACCGGGTAGGCAGCAGAGAGAGAACCTCCTGGAGGAATGCCACTCAGACATAGCAGTGTGGCAACATGTAAAGGACAGAGAGGAAAGAGATGGATATCCTGAACTCGAGAAGGATCTGAATTGGGAACTGAAACCCTCAGAAAGTCTAAGCAGAACCTCCTCTGGAGGAGGGGATCACAGATCTGCCATGGCGCAGTTGGAGGGAGACGAGATAGAGAGGGAGGAGGTTGCCTCTCCAAGCACAACCTTGGCCCACGCCCTCGTTTCGGCATTGGCAGCTTCAGCTTCGGAGACCCACTACCCAGCTGTAAGGGGTGGGGAATGGTAATACTGGAGATCAGTAGGAGGTGGGAGGAGAAGAAAGGGCCTCTGGCATCAAGGCAACGGGACAGAGCCAAAAGGGTCACAGAGGGCGCCCCATGGAGGCGCGTGCCCCGCGGCTGCTCCACTGAGGGCCCTGTGGCTGCTCCGCTGTGGGCCCCGCGGCTGCTCCGCTGTGGGCCCCGCAGCTGCTCTTCAGTGGGCCCCGCGGCTGCTCTGCTGTGGGCCCTGCAGCTACTCCGCTGTGGGCCCTGCGGCTGCTTCGCTGTGGGCCCCATGGATGATCTGCAGTGGGCCCCGCAGCTGCGCCGCTGTGGGCCCCGCGGCTGCTCTTCAGTGGGCCCTGCGGCTGCTCCGCTGTGGGTCCCGCGGCTGCTTCACTGTGGGCCCCGTGGATGATCTGCAGTGGGCCCCACGGCTGCTCCGCTGTGGGCCCCGTGGCTGCGCCGCTGTGGGCCCCACGGCTGCCCCACTGTGGGCCCCGCGGCTGCTCCTCTGCTGCTCTGCAGTTGGCCTGGTGGCTGCTCCACTGAGGGCCCCGCTCAGGGCACCTCATGGACTGGACCCGCCCCCACCCATAGCACGACGACAGGGTGGAGCCAGGCGGTCCGCTGTGAGCATATGTGCTTTCCCACCTCCAACCATGGCAGTTTGTATACACCCATGTATGTTATAGTATAGTCTGAGGCAGTTATATCTCTTCCCAAGGCGAGAGTCCAAGGATATAGATTAACCCAGGAGTACAGTTATTATCACAGGGAAGATGAATGATTGAGTGGTAGGGCAACAGAGATGAGGGAGGAGAAAAATTGAATGATCAAATGGGCCATCATCTGTGTAACTGAGTAACAAAGGTAAAGGTAACATTATGTAGGATGGCATCCAGAGCTAATTCCCTTCTATGTTCTCTATAATTCTGTATTTCCTCAGTCATTTTTGTATTAACAGAAGTGAAGATAACTTTATATTATACAGCATCCAGTGCAAATTCCCTACTATCTTCTCCATAATTTGGTATTTCCTTTAATTTTTTTTTTTTTGGCGGTACTGGGGATCAAACTCAGGACCCTGTGCTTGCTAGACAAGTGCTTATTCCACTGAGCTATATCCCCAGCCCCTGCTTTAATGTTTTTGTGTTAACTAATGTGAAGATAACTATGTAATACAACATCCAGTGCTAATTCCCTACTATATTCTGTATAACTTTGTATTTTCTGTATTGTTTATGGCTTTTCTGGTTCATATGTCTCCATTCTTTTGTCTTTAAAATAAAATGAAAAAAAAAAGAGCAGAATATATTTATTGAGAGAAAGAAAGCTTCTATCCAAGAGGGGGAGAGAAGGGGGCCCGAGTGGGTTACCCCCAACTCTGTCTTTTCCAGGGATTTTTATAGGGAAAAACCATCAGGTGAGGTGCTGGGTATATAGCTCAGTGGAATAAGCGCCTGCCTAGCAAGCACAGGGTCCAGAGTTCAATCCCCAGTACTGCCAAAGAAAAACAAAAACAAAAACAAACAAACAAAAAAAACCATGAGGTGAGGTGGGTCCAAGGTAGGGGAAATGGACAAAACTATGGTCCGCCAATAAGATTACAGGTATACTTGTCCAGGTAAGACTGAGTGGACTGAGATCAAATGGGGAAGCGAATCATGTAGCAAGCGGGCATGAATGCAGAGCTAGGCTTTTCCTGTGGGGGGTCAGGCTAGTGACTTCCTCGCTTTTTGAAGGTGGTTGTTACTTTATCAATTTCTGACATTTACACCCAGGGTGTATGTGGCTGCACCTGTTTAGCCCCCTTTGTCTTGAGATCTGGCTCACAGGTGTCTTATCTTTTGTGTTGGCTCCTTTCAGGGCGTGGCCCTGTCTGACTGCCTATAATATTTTTATCTAACTCAGCTGCCTATAACAGAAGGAAGGAAGGAAGGAAGGAAGGAAGGAAGGAAGGAAGGAAGGAAGGAAGGAAGGTTAAAAAAAAGGAAGGAAAGAAGTTGAAAAATACCTTTACCCTACTAGGGCAACAAAAGGAAAATATCAAGCACAAAAATCACTTGAGTAAGAGAACTGTGATCTGTAAGTGGAGAACTGTGATCCCAGCACTCTGGGAAGCTGAGGCTGAAGGATTGGAAGTTCAAGCCCAACCTGGTCATCTGAGAGATGTAGCGAGACTCTGTCTTAAGATAAAAAGTAAACAACTGTTGGAGATATAGCTCAAAATACAAAGGCTCTGGGCTCAATCCCCAGCACTGCAAAAGCAAAACAGTACTCATTAGCATAAAGATGGGTTTTTAGAATTTTTTTATTTTTTGGTCTTTTTGAGACAGGATCTCACTATGCAGTTCAGGCCGGCCTTGAGCTCACTTTGTAGCCCAGGTTGGTCTTGAACTTGCAACAATCCTCCTGCCTCAGCCTCCCGAGGGCTGGGATTACAGGCGTGTGACACCATGCCTGGCCAAAGATGTTTAATATTATCAAATTTATTCCTAGCACTGATTACTTTCTAACAAATTCTCACAGGGGATTTTTGGGGGATTTGTTTCTTAGAAAAAGATCGTTTGTTTTTTTAATTCAAAAAGATCTTAAAGTTTACTCAAGGTATTCACTATTAGATTCTTTTAAATTGTCTATATTAGAAAATTTTCATAATTAATTATGAATACAGATATCTATTTGGACGAATTAGCAGGCAAGACTACAAAAGAAACAATGTGCGTGGGTATGGGCTGACCCAATCTTCCTTTTTTTTGAACAAGGTCTCACTGTGTAGTTCAGGCTGGCCTGGAACTCACTATGGAGCCCAGGCTGACCTCAAACTTGCCTCGCTCCTCCTGTCTCAGCCTCCGGTGCTGGGGATTATGGGCATGCGCCACCATACTCGGTGAGAACAGGGTCTTGCTGTGTAGTCCATGTGGTCCTGAACTACTTTTTCTTCCTTCTTTTTCTGAGATTGGTTCTTGCTATGGTCTGTTGAGTCCAGGCTGGCCTTAGACTCCCTACACTCAAGTGATCCTCCTGCCTCAGCCTTCTCAGTAGCTGGAACTAGGGGTGCTCATCATTGTGATGGGCTTTTTTGTGTTTTGGTACTGGGGATCAAACCCAGGACCTCTTGTATCTAGATCTGTGAACAGACTAGAAGATGCAGAAACAACTCTAGCCACACTCAGCCACGTTATCTTTGACAAATGAGCCAAACACCTTCATTGGAAGAAAGGCAGCCTCTTTAATAAATGGTTCTGGAAACACTGGCTTTCCACATGCTGAGAATCAAAACTAGACCCATATCTTTCACTATACACTAAACTGAAATCAGAATTGATTGAAGATCTAAATATTAAACTAGAAACACTAAATCTGCTGGAAGATAGAAGAGGCAGAAGTCTTGAAGACCTCGGTGTAGCCAAAGAATTTACAAATAAAACCCCATTCGCACAGGAAACACCACAAAGAATCAAAACTGGGGTCTCATCTTATTAAAAAGCTTTTGCAGAGCAAGAGAAACCACCAAACAGAGTGGGAGACAACCCAGAGTCTGTGGAAAAGTTTTGTCAGTTGTTCCTCAGACGAAGGACTACTAACTACAATACATAAAGAACTAAAAAAAAAAAAAACCCAAAAAACCAGACCCCTAAATTTAAAGACCCGATCCAAAAATGCATATCTGAAATGACTGGACACTTCTCAGATGAAGAAGTAGAAATGACAAATATATGAAAAATGTGCAACATCACTGGTTTTTTGAGAGATGGAAATTAAACAACGCTGAGATTCCACCTCATGCTGGAAAGAAGGGCTGTTATCAAGAAATCAACCAATAACAAATGCTGTTGGTGAGATTGTAGATTGGTACAACCACGTGGAAATCAGTGTGGAGATTCCTCATAAAAACTAGGACTAGAGGTTCATTCAACACAGTAACTCTTCTTCTTGGTATTTTCCTGAAAGAATTAAAAACATCATACCACACTGATATTTGCATACTCATGTTTATAACAGCACACTTTGTAATAGTCAAATCTTGGAAACACCATAATGCCCATCAACCAATGAACAGATAAAAGAGATGTGTTTTTTTATACAATGGAATACTATGCAGCCATAAATAAGGATAAATTTGAGACATTTATAGCTAAATGGATGGACCTTGAGACCACACTCTTAAGTGAAATAAATCGGCTATGGAGGTTTTTTTTTGGTACCAAGAATCGAACTCAGGACCTTGCGCTTGTAAGGCAGGTGCTTGTGCCACTAAATTACATATCCCAGGCTAAGTGAAATGAATTGGACACACATGTGTATCACATTGTCTCTCTGGTGTGAGAAACTTAAAGTATAAATAAGAGCAAAAATGTATAACAAATTGTGAGATAGGAAGAGATTGTTCAAAAGGAAAGGGGAGCTGGGCGTGGTGGCACACACCTGTAATTTCACCACTCGGAAGGCTGAGGCAGGAGGATCATTGTGAGTTAGAGACCAGCCTGGGCTACAAAGAGAGCTCAAAGCCAGCCTGCACTACATAGAGTGACCCTGTCTAAAAAAAAACCAGACAAACGGTGCCTAGGTACAAATTCCCTATGATGAATGTGATCATTATGTGCATCTATGTTAATGGTTCTAATAGGAGCATGTCTTTGTATCTGGAAACTGGTTTAAGGAAATGTGTCTGATTGCTAAGTTGACAAGGGGTAGAGTGTTATGGTTAATACATTGTGTCAATTTGGGGAATCTAGAGGTTTAACTGGAGATTGTGTGAGAGGTTCATGACCCCTGGGTGGGGGTAGGCTGTTTACTATGTAAGGGAAGAGAAGAGGCTGCTTGCAGCCATTCCTCCTTTTTGCTCTGGTTGTTTTTGCTGTGTGCTGCTGCCATGAACAGTTTGCCCTCTGCCATGTGCCACTCTGCCTCAGAACCAGCCAAGTATGGACTGAAACCTCCACAAACTGTAAGCTAAATAAACCTTTCCTTCCTTCATTTTGGGCGTTGGGTATTTTGTCTCAACAACGAGAAAAAAGTAACCAAGACACTAATATATACCAATAAACTTAATTTTGAAAAAAGACCAACTCACAATTTAAACTCCCTTTAGCCTTGGGGCATCTGTGCTGAGACCCTACAGATTCCGAAACCAAGGAGACAGTGCGAGGTGGCCCCACTGTGTTTTCTATACATGTACATACTGGTGGTAAAGTTTATAAACGAGGTTCAGGACGAGACTAGCAATCAGAGCTAATAATAAACTAAAATGATTATAGCAATAGGCTGCAGAACAGAAAATGTGAACGTGGTCTCTCTGGCTTTCAAAATGGCTTACACCGTACTGTCTGCAGCTGACCTCAGGGAGCCGGAACCTCAGAAAGCAAAACCACTGAAAAAAAGAGGGTGTCCTGTACCTTCACTCAGATGCGTCCCCGGAACCAGACTGCCTGTCAGAACCTGCTTCTGCCACTTCCTGGCTGTCACCTTGGGAAAGTGACAGGATTTCTTCATGTTTATTTCCTTAGGTATAAAATGGAGCTATTAATCGTTACCTGTTTGATAGGGTTTTTTGTTTGTTATTTGAGACAGGGTCTCATTATGTAGTCCAGGCTGGCCTCAAACACACAAGGATCCTCCTGCCTCAGCCTCCCATGGGCTGTGATTACAGGCATGTGCCACCATGCCTGGCGTAACTACAGCCTTCATGCAATGGCCACGGAATTCTTTGTTGCATGTGTCCTCTGTATCATAGGATGTTTAGTGGCATCTTTGGATTCTACCGGCTAGGTGAAAACAACATCATCTTCTGAAAGTTGTGGCAATCAAGAATGTCTTCAGATATTGCCAAACTGTTTTCTGAGCCTGAGGACAAACGCTCCGGGTTAGCGCCGCGGCATTAAGGGACTGTCAGAGGTGTGAGCCGGTAGCAGCTGCTGTGCCCTACTTCACCACCAGAGGGCTCTCTAGACCCCATTATGCTTCAAAGCTGGAAAATACAAGTCGAGGGGGAACCACGAAACTGTTTAAATGTCTTAACTTGGTGTCCATACATCTACAATTCGAAGATATCAATGGATAAAGCAACAACTACTGTTGAGACCATATCACCTTGTCTATAGATTAGTTGTGATTGTACTATTTTCTATGATAATGGGTGTCTGTTTGTCAATATGTTTTTGTACTTTTATGTTTCTAAAATAATAAAAAAAAAAAGAACTTGGTGGGTGGTGACAAGAAACTATAGTGCTTAGCTATAATTAAATCCCAGCACTCAAGAGGCTGAGGCAGGAGGACTGTCTCGAGTTTAAGGACAGCTCGGGCTACAGAGTGAGTATAAGGTCAGCCTGAACTACACAGGGAGGCCTTGAAAAAATTTTTTAGTGACAGTCTTTGATCAATCTCTGTTTCAGAAGAATTCCAAATAAATTGTGCAGCCCTCTAAAGGAGGAGAGTAAGTCCTCTCTCCCTAAGTGTGAGCTGTACACATAACTTGCCTTCGAGGAGCATAGGATGGAAAGAGGTGGTGTTACGCATGCTGGGTCTCCTCCCCAGGGGGTTTCTAGGTTCTTTTTTAGTTGCTTTTTGGGTTGTTTCAGACAGGGTCTCTCTTTGTAGTGCAGGCTGGTCTTGAACTCACTGTAATACCCAGACTGGCCTTGAACTCACAGCAGTCCTCCTGCTTCAGCCTCCTGCATGCTGGGATTACAGGCCTGTGCCACCAACCGGACTCTAGATTCTTGTCTAGAGCAAAGAGGTGAACAACACAAGCGCGGAAGGTATCGAGGTTCTAAGTTTGTTGATGGTGGGGAACGAAACACGCTCCACAGAAGGAATGTGGACCAAGCGAAAGGGAAAAACTACACAGCATGGGAGCGGACTACTGCAAAAGATGCGGCGCCGCGGCACCTAGCTCAAGGGCCGCCGTCATTTCTGGATCGCCCACTCCTCAAGCGGTGGCTAGGTCTAGGCCGTCCTAACCAAAACTTGCTGGAGTTGAGGGAGAATAGCTGAAGACTGCACTCTGGCGCCGTAAGCTGGGCTTCGGGAACTGTTCTGCACAAGCGTCCTTGGACCCCCACCCCCGCGCAATGAACAGCCCACGCCCACTGCCCCCAGCCCGCTCACTAGGCCCTCCCCTGCGTCCGGAGGGGTAAAGACTGCAGAAAGCCAAGCCGCCGTGCTCCGGCCGGGTGATCTGATCGGAGTCAGCGCCAACGCTGACAAACGTGGATAGCTGCGCCCTCGGCGTGCTGTGACGAAAATGCCACCTCACCTCTGTGGCCTTCCAAACCCCAAACACTTTATCCTGCGTAATCACGAGTACAGAGTCAGACGAACTGCAAAAGGCAGCCTGTAATATACCTGACCAGAATTCCCTAAAAGTGGCAAGGGCTCCGTAGACAAAGCCTGTCTAGCCAGGTGTGGTCCTGCGCATGTGTAATCCCAGCACTCTGGGAAGCTGAGGCAGGAAGATTACAAGCTCAGGCTCAAGCAGGGAAGTTTAGCAAGATCTTGTCTCATAATTAATAAACAAATGAATAAATAAATAAATGAATAAATCAATCAATAAATGGACTGGGCCTGTAGCTCAGTTGTAGAGTGTCTCTTGGTTTGTTCCCCAATACTGCAAAAAAAAATTAACCCCCCAAAGAAACACAGGTGGGAGGGAATCCTTCAGTAATTGTAATGAAAAATGTCCCTTTCACAAACCAATCAGTCTCAAAAAAAAAAAAAAAACCAATCAGTCTCCTCAATTTATACAGTAGCATCAGGTAGAAAAAGCAAAGGTTGATACCAAAGGAAACTTTTTTTTAGGCGATACTGAGAATTGAACCCTGGACTTTTGTACTGAGCTACTTCCAAAACCCTTTTTAAAAATCTTGTATGTTGAGACATTGTCTCACTAAATTGCCTGGGCCAGGGCTCAAATTTGCAGTCTTCCTGCCTCATCCTCCCAGAGTGCTGGGATCACAGGAATGAGCCATTGCACCTGGCCCCAGGGGTGGGGGTAGACGCTGCCTCTAATCCCAGCACTGGGGAAGCTGAGGCGGGAAGACTGCAAGTTTGAGGCCAACCTGGGCTACATAGTGAGTTCAAGTTCAGCCTGAACTACATAGCGAGACCCTGTCTCAAAACAAAACAAATCAAAGCCAGGCCTTAACATCTGATTTTAAAATATTTCCTCTTACCCCCTGTGTAGTATTCCCTCCCTAGGTGTGATAATCCAGGCTATTCACTGAGAGTGCACATGATGAACTGAGAATGCGCACGATGAACTGGACTAAACGACACTGAGCAAAACTACAAGTCTGGATCCTCATTTGGTGCAGGGTCTCAACTTCCTCACCAGAGCTCTCTGGGTAATTACAACTGCTCACCTTGCTGGCTTCTTTTGAGGGCCGAAGGAAAGAATATAGGAAAAAAATGTCTTTGCAGGCTGTGCAGTGAGAATTGTATCATGAATACTTTGTTACTTTTGTAGCTCTTTGTAAGTGTGTCTATGAGCTCAACATAAAGGGGAACGTGTGGCAGTGATTGGGGGATGCTTCCGGTCAGAAAGCCTGGGAGAGAATGTTGGCAGCTTGAAATATTTCTATTTATTGATTATTGTTTTCTGAGACAGAGTTTTGCTAAGTACTGGTCTTGAACTCAGTATGTAGCCCAGGCTGGTCTGGAGCTCATGGCCACCCTCTTGCTTCAGCCTCTGGAATGCTGGGATTACAGGCGTGTGCTACCGTATGCTGTGGAATCCTCTTTTTGAATAGCAGATGTGGGGCTGGCGATGCCGCTCAGTGGTGGAGCATGGGCTACCACGAACCAGACCCTAAGTTTAACCTCCGGCACCCCCACCAATGTGAAATGAATGGACGATCCCAAGTCCATGGTCATCGCTGGCTGTGCCTATTCCCTGGCAGATTTTTAAAAAAACATCTGTGCAGCTGGCTGCAGGTTGCACACCTGTAGTCTCAGGAGTCTGAGATTAAGACAGGGTCTTGCTGTGTAGGTGAGGCTGGCCTTGAACTCATCATGGAGCCCAGGCTGATCTCAAATTCAAGCGTGCTCCTCCAGCCTCAGCCTCCTAAGTGCTGGGACTACAGCTATGTGCTGCCACGCCTGGCGAAACCCTTCTTTTGGAGATAAGACCAAACTCCCACACTTAGTGTTCCCATACAACTTGGTAGAATTTAGGTTACAGAGCGGAAGTGGAGATGGGGAAATTCCTTGTGGAAAGTGACCATCACTGTCCTCTACTGCCTGGATGCTGCTATGAAAAATCTAGGAGCTCATTCTTCCATATGCGGAGAGGTGAGCGTGTGGGATGTGTGTGTGTGTGCGTGCATGCGCGCTTGTTTCCTTGCTTGCACACATACTAACCAAATTTACGAGACCAATACTGGGTTATGCAGTAACCAAGCATTACCACCAGAGGGTACACTCTCTTCCTATAAAAAAACCTAAAATTATATATATTTTTTTCTCTTTTTGAGACAGGGTCTCGCTATGCAGTTCAGGCTGGCCTTGAGCTCACTTTGTAGCCCAGGCTGGTCTCAAATTCGTGACGATCTTCCTGCCTCAGCCTCCCAAGTGCTCGGATTACAGCAGTGCGCCACCACGCCCAGTTTAAAATCATAAATTATAGTGGAGGCCTGGCGCAGTGGCAGTCTGTAATCCCAGCACTGGCAAGAGGATTGCCACAAGTTCGAGGCTAGCCTGGGCTACACAGTGAGCCCATGGCCAACCTGAACTACATAGCTGTCTCCAAAATAAGAAGTTAAACTGGGTGTGGTGGTGCATGCCTGTAGTCCTAGCACTTTGGAGGCTGAGGCAGGAGGATCATCACAAGTTTGAGGCCAGCCTGAGCTACAAAGTGAGTTCAAGGCCAGCCTGAACCGCATAGTGCAACTCTGCCTCAAAAAGCCAAATAAAATAAAAAAGTATAGTGGAAAATCAAGGATACAGTTAGGAGAATTGGGAGCGAGGCACACACCTGTAATCCCAGCTGTTTGAGAGGCCAAGGTAGGGGGACTGCAAATTTGCAGCCAGCCTGAGCAATCTAGTATGCTCCTGCCACCGAAAAAATAAATAAAATTAAACTTAAAAAGTGAGTTGGATCACTTCAAAATGCAGTATAGGCCACCAGAGTACAGTACCCGGATCCTTGCAGGCATCACAATGGGCAATCGGTTACGTGTGACCCCGAATGGCCACTTGGGCCTGGACTCTGTTGGGGAAAACTCCTGATTGTTTCTTCTTTCACTTTTGGAAAGTGTTTATTAGTGTGTTTGCAGGCCATAATGATTACCCTCACCATGGAGAGTTGGTTCGTGTCCAGAACACAGCGTAATTCTCTCTACTTCCCTTCCCATCTCTCAGAGGTTCTGCTCTGGAGGAGTTACTTTGTCATCCCAGAAACCTCCGAAAATTTTCTGCTTATGCATTCCTGTGGTACAGCCTTATACATCTGTTTCAAAGGGTCTGCAGAATCACTTAGAGTCTGTTCTATTTCATCTTCTCACTCGATCTGACAGGAAGGTTATCGCTCTTCCTGCAGAGCGCGCTGACAAAGAGCTGAGGGAAAGCTGGACTCCAGCGCGGGGCAGAGTGGAGACCTCCAGGGCTGCGTGGTGCAGCCCGTGTGGAGGACGCTGGGTGAATTAACTCCCCCTTTACTCCTTGGAGACTTACCCTCGGGCTTCCCACTAGTGGGAAATGGGAAAGTTTCCTTCGTTATAACTAGTGGTGGGCTGTAAGGAAATCTGCAAGGAAGAACAAACAGGAGATCCTATGCCCAGTTTGTCTGCTGTTTGGAATTAGGGAAAGGGATGAAGCCAATAGCACTTGAGAGCCTGAGGGGCCAAGGGTGTAGCTTAGCGGCACAGCGCCTGCCTGGCAAGTGTAGGGTCCTGAGCTCAATTCCCAGTTCCAAAAAAAAAAAGACAAAGAAAGACTGAGGCAGGGAGATCACCATGAGTTTGAGGCCAGCCTGAACTACATAGCTAGACCATGTCTCAAAAAAAAAAAAAGAAGTCATGCCTAGTGGCAATACCCGTGATCCCAGCTACTACTCAGGCGGCTAAGGCAGGAGGACTGCAAGTCCAAGGCCAGACTGAGGAATTTAGTGAGAGCCTGTCTCAATGAATGAATGAATGAATGAATGAAAGAACGGGACTGGGAAAGTAGCTCAGTGGTATAACTCTGTTTTTGGTGTGTTTCTTTGTTGTCTTTTTGAGACAGACTCTTGCTGTGGAGTTCAGGCTGGCCTTGAACTCACTTTGTAGCCCAGGCTGGCCTCGAACTTGAACTCACTACAATCCTCCTGCCTCAACATCTCAAGTGCTATTACAGGTGTGCGTCACCACGCCTGGCACTATATTATATTATTGTCACTGTTTTGTTTTTGTTCTTGCAGTGCTGGATACCATATGGGCTTCTGCAAGCCAGGCAGATCAGGGTTCACCCTCCAAAGCATCAGCTCCTTTTGAAAAAGGAGGAAAGCTAGGTTCAGAGGTGCACACCTGTAATCCCAGCACTAGGGAGGCTGAGGCAGGAGGACTGCTGCCAGTTTAAGGCCACCCTGGGCTACAACGTGAGGCCCTCAAAAAACAAAACAAAACACAACACAACAAAACGCAGCTCAGGTTCTGGAGGGCCAAGGCACAGCTCTTCCCCAGCAACACTGAAAAGCACATTGCAGTCACTTTCATGACTGTGAAATGAAGGGCTTGGACAGAGATCAGAGAAAGCACTTATTGTGCACAAAGAAACAAAGCGTTGTGACCACGATGTGTCTGTAGGGAGGTGGCGCCAGGCCCTTCTCAGTGACACAATGTCACGGGACTCTGATGGCGGTGGTGGTGGGGATGGGGACAGTTAGGCCTGTGAACAGCAGCTCCCCTCCCCACCCACGCAGCGAGCCTGTGTCACCTCGGCCCTGCAGTGCGGAGGCCTGAGGTGGTGAGCCTGTCGGAAGGTGCTGTGGTTTTCTAGAAGTCTCAGGTCTAGCTCAGGGGCAGGTTTTTTTTTTATCGTTTTGATGTGTATTGTTCCAGGTCCATTCATATTTATATTTTTTAAAACACACATTACAAGAGTTTATTGTTTAGTAACCTGAATTTTCCCCCATCTAATACATTAATTTTTTTTTTGTCGTTTTGAGCCAGGGTCTCACTATGCAGTTCAGGCTGGCCTTGATCTCACTTTGTAGCCCAGGCTGGTCTCAAACCTGCAATGACCCTCCTGCCTCAGCCTCCCGAGTCCTGAGATTGCAAGGGTGTGCCACCACGCCCGGCTCTTAACACATCAGTTTTATACATAATTACATGTATTTTATTATATAATTTACCAAGTTTTTCATTTGCTACATTCTTATACGTATGCTTTCCATGATTTAGAAAGAATATACGGCTCCCTGCTCCCCCTTTGGAGACAAGAGTCTTGCTTTGTGGTCCAGGCTGGCACTGCACTCAGGAGGGTTCTTGCTGTAGCCTCCAGAGCACTGGGTCACAGACTGACACCACTATGCAGTTTGTAGCGTCAGTCCATAGTGGGCTGGCTCCAAGGCGGGGAGGCTCACAGAGAACTGGGACAGGGTTCACGATATGGCAACAAGGAGCCTAGTGCTAGGGTGTTTGAGAGCTAGGTGGCCATCTGTTTCAGTGGACTCAGCACAGAGACTGTCCCTTCCTGCCTGCGACCCACCCCTGGGTCTGAGACCAGGGTGACCCGTGAGGCACCAACCTGGGAGGGCTGTGCAGGGAGTGCGAGGTGGCAGGGCTCTGAGTAAAGTGCTCTGTGGGACCCTGAGAAGGAAAGGCTAAGCTTGCTAGGAGGGCAAGGGAGACTCCTCTGGAGAAGAGATGTTTGATCTGAACTTGCACAGACTGATCTGGTGAACGGCTTTTAGCCAGGGCGAGGAAAGGAGACTGGAGGGCAGAACAACAATCATCCCATGTGCAAGAAGCTTCCAGGATGACACTGGAAGCTGTGGGCAGGGTCACTCACTTGTGTAGCTTTTCAGTCAACAATGTCTGCTGAGTGCCAGGCACTGTGCAACAGGAGACAAGACAGACAGGTCCTTGGCGGCGTCATGGAGTTCACGCTTTAGAGTTGGGTGGGACGGAAAATAAGAATACGTGAATAAGATGATTTCAGAGAATGACATAAATTGGGCAGAAACAAGTCTTTGGCTGGCCGTGGTGGTGCACAACTATAATTCCAGCACTCTGGGAGGCTGAGGCAGGAGGAGGAAATGTTTGAGCCCAGTCTGAGCAACTTAGTGATTTAGGGAGACAGCTGTCTCTAAAAAAATTCAAAAATAAATAAATAAATAAAAGATACCAAGGTGATCTGGCTGTGACATCGGTTACCATACTGATCACCAGGGTTGATCTGACTGATCTGCTGGCAGCTAGGCCAGGGTCCCCTTCCTCCCTCATAAGTCTGTGTATATCTCTCCCAAGTTTGCTGGACCAAAGAGGATGACCTGCCTGGACAATGTTGCTGTCTTCAGTCAAGGTATATGAGTAGCTGGGCTTCTCCCCTGCTAGAATCACCAAATACACCCTCAAAATAAAAAAAAAAATTCAGGGGCTGGGGGTATAGGTCAGTGGCATAAGTGCCTGCCTGGCAAGCACAAGGTCCTGAGTTCAATCACCAATATCACACACACACAAAAAATAATTCAGAAGGATTGGGGGTCAGGTGTGTTGGTGTACCACCTACAATCCCAGCACTCAGGAGGCTGAGGCAGAAGGATAGCCAGGAGTTGGAGGCCAGCCTGGGCTACATAGTGAGTTTGAGGTCAGCCCGAGATACATAGCATGACACTGTCTCAAAAACAAAAATTAACAAACAAAAAAACTAGGGATGTAGTATGGAAGTCCTAGGTTTGACCCACAGTACTGGACAAGAGAGAGAGAGATTTTATTTATTTAGTCTTTTTGAGACAGGGTCTCACTATGCAGTTCAAGCTGGCCTTGAGCTCACTTTGTACCAGGCTGGTCTCAAAATTGCAATGATCCTACTGCCTCAGCCTCCCGAGTTTTGGGATTACATACGTGTGCTACCACGCCCGGCTTCTTGTTATTATTCTGGAGTACTTATTAGGCATTCTGAGCCATCTAGAAATGATTTTTTTCTCTCTTTTTAGAGATAGGGTGTTGCTGTGTAGGGCAGGCTCCCTTAAACTCACTACATAGCCCAGGCTGGCCTCCAGCTCAGATCCTCCTACCTCAGTCTCCTGAGTGTTGGGCTGGCAAGCGTGTGCCGCCACACTCAGCTAGAAACGATTTAAAGTACACAGGAGGGCATGCCTAGGGACTTGAGCATGTTTGGTTGCCACAGGGGCCAGGGGTACTCTGAAGTTGATCCCCCCTGGATAGGAAGGACTGACTGTGCACATGATCAGGACCACGCCCTGCCCCGGTGAGGGCCAGGAAGAAGGCCAGTTTGATTGGAGCGGGTGAGCAAAGGACAGATGGAGGCAGACCAGGGGGGTCAGCAGGCTGGTCCTGGGTTTGGAGCAGTACCATCTGGCTGCGGCACACGGCATGGACAGCGGCTGTGAGTCCTGTGGAGACTGCTGCTTACACGAAGCGTGAGATCGTGGTAGCTCAGGCCAGAGTGGCGGGAGTGGACCCAGACAGGTTCAGAACACATAGGGGAGGGGGGACTTACTAGGGATCTGACTGAGAGCCATGGCGCTGAGCTACACCCCCAGCCCTTTGCGATTTTTATTTTGAGACAGGGTCTCCCTCAATCATGGAGTTGCTCGGGCTAAGCACCAACTTGCGATGTTCCTGCCTCAGCCTCCCCCAGTGCTGGGATCGCAGGTGTGCGCCACCACACCTGGTGCAAAGATGTAAAGTGGGGCTGGCAGGACCTGCTGAGGGGTTGGCGTGGTGAGGGAGATGAGGGAAAGGAAGGGAGGTGTTGTCAGTCACCTCTAAAGCTCTGAAAAGCTGATCTGAGAGGGGCACCAGAAAGTGACCTTGTCCACGGCGGTAGGATTTGTGGGAGAAGCTGCTGGGCAAGAACAGCTGCGAAAGCCTTGGGAAGGAACAAATCTGGCTCCGTACAAGAGACAGGGCGCTGTTCCACTGACAATGCCAGGCTGATAATCCCTCCGCGGGCCCGGAGCCTCTCACAGGGCTCGGCGCGGGTCCGCACGCTTCTCAGAGGGCCCTCTGTCGGGCATTTGTTGACGTTTCTCTCTCTCTCTCTACCCTGCCTCCCGGCTTTTTGTCCTGCAGGATAAACATCAGCCTGTCTCATATCTGCCTCTTCTCATCTTCCCTGCGCTCAGAAAGTGCTCAGAATATTTGTTCAAGTCCAGCAGGAAATTCTGCCCATCCCGGCGCCGAGCAGATGTGTACTGAGGGCAGCTAAAAGCGCTTGGTTCACACAAGAAGGGACGTAAGTAGCTTCTAGTACTTTGTTTCACCGACTCCTTTGTTTTACTTCTACCTTGTCCTCAGCTCACAAAGCCCGGCTCCGTCAGGCTGGGACGAGGCCCCATCCGGCTCACTAAACGTGTTATTGCCGTTGGCTGGCTGATTGATTCTATTGTCCTCCGGCCCGGGGTCCAGAGGTCTCTTCCCTTCTCCTGCAAACACATAGCAGGCCTGCAGGGGGCCTCAGAGCTCCCTGCCAGCCAAGGCATCAGGCTGGTCGTCTTCAGCTAACATTATCTTTTATTTAAACAGAAACAGTAGCCACCGATCTCGTTACATAACATCCCGGGTCTCCTAGGGGGTGAAACCAATGCAGAATCTACCCACCGAGAGCGATGATCTCGCAACACAAATATACACTAACACACTAGGGCCGAAATATAACAAGTTTAACTTTCTGGCTCCTTAGAACTTCAGAGCTGAAAAGAGGAGAAATCATTTTATTTCAACTTTATGTATTTATTTACTTATCTATTTACTCATGCAAGGCCGGGGCTTGAACCCAGAACCTCAGCACATGCTAGGTATGCAGTCTCCTGGTGACCCATCTCTTGAACTCACAGTGATCCTCCTGTCTCAGCTTCCCCAGGGCTGGGATTACAGGAGTGTACCATGTCAGCTGGCTCTTTTCAAACGATGCAAACCAATGCCTTAAGCAAAGAAACGTGCCCAAGACAGAGGTCAGGGCTAGAAACCAATCTCTTGATAATGTAAAAATGTTTCACATCTTTTTTTTGAGACAGGGTCTCATTGTGTAGCTCCGGCTGGCCTTAACCTCATTATGTATTCCAGGTTGGCCTCCATCTCGTGGGAATCCTCCTGCCTCAGCCTCTCCAGTGCAGAGATTACAGGCGTGTGTACCACCCCCTCACACCTTCTTAGTTTAAAGATTAAATGATAAACTTTTCTTTTTTGTGATTCTTACCTAAAAGCATTTTGTTAATGATTTACTTTTTAAACTAACCCATTGTAAACAATGACAACGTCCTTATTTACACTGAAAGTGAAACTCAAAGACTGGTACCTACTAATGGAGCGGAAGAGTTTTTCGTTGTTTTTACTAACATTGGGACTCAATTCACATTCAGCCATGCAATGAGCCCTACACTACCTGGACACAATTCTGTTGACAAAGTACACAATTCACTGGCCGATGTCGAGGGTGAAGAGCTGAGCGACCACTCTGGTTTCCCTGCCAACCAGTGTGGGGAAGGAGGCCGGAGTCAAGCGGGGGTGGGAGGGACCCTGAAGCATCTCACATCCTGGTAACTGCTCAATAAAACATGCATTTTTTTGTCATTATTTTCTCCTTCCCTAAAATGTCAGCAGTAACACGTGGTTCCCTCGGGGGAGCTGTTGAACCCCTCAGCCGCGGGGTGAAAAGGCTGACCTGCTCTCTGCCTTTGCCCCAGCGAGCATTCTCTACCGAACTGACCTGTTTTCCTGCTGGGAGACTGTCCCACTCCACCACCTGGTGCCTCCCTAGATTCCCCGACTGCCAGGAGCTTATTTTTTAACCTTCTCTTCCTTGAAAAGCACCACCCCACTGACCCAGAATGTGGGCTCCTCCCCTCCGGCCACCTTGACCATCCTGCTCTCTCCTGGTTTCCCCATCCTCCTTCTAAAAGCCCTGGTGAGCCAGCAGCCACGGGGCCTTCCAACGCCTTTTCCTGCTTATAACTCTCCGAAATAACTGCTACCAGGGCAGGGGAAGAGGGGAAGGCACTTCTTTACAGCACTGGATGGCTAGGTCTGGCGGGATCGGCACACTCTTACAAAAAGCAAGTGCTCCCGGTCTGAGAGCCACTCCTGCAAACCGATGCTCTGGGTTTGGACCGGCTTGAAGTGCGCGGGGACACTGCTGTCCTGGCTCTACACGTCCCGCTGCCTACCCTTGCCCCCTCCCCGGTCCCAGGTCCTGGGAACTCCAACCTGGACCTGGAGACAAATTCCAAATCCAAACCAACAGCCCCCGGCCAGGCTTAGGAGCCCACCAGGCTCAGGAGCCCATCATCCTCGCCACCCTTCCTCCTTGCCCGCCCGCCCGCCGGTCCCCGCGCCGTTGCACCCTGCGCACCCCAGCCGGGCCAGGGCAGGGGGTGGGGGCTGGGGTGGGCGGTAGGAAGCAGGGGCGGAGTTCCGTCCTCCGCTGATTGGCTCCACGCGGATGGGCTGCGGCCGCGCTGGGCCAACCCGCGACGTGTTGCTAGGTGCCGGGCCGAGGGGATAGGCGCGGGGGCGCGTCCGTCACGGGGCAGCCCCCGGCCCGGCCCGGGAGGGATGCCGAGCGGCGGCGGCAGCGGCGCAGACTGTGGCTTTAAGAGCGCGCCGGAATCCCGCAAGCCAGCCGCGCGGTCCTTGGCTGCTGCGCACCCCGCGGAGCAGAGCCCGGCGTTGGCCGGACGGGGCGCCTGCTACCGGGTGAGCGCGGCGAGGTGCGCGTGGGCACGGGCTCGGGCCCCAGCCCCGACGCCGGCCCTGGCCCTGTTGTCCCCGCGGCCCGGCTCCCGCGCACGGCGCAGCGCCCCGGGCCCACGCGAGGTCCTGCGTGGGGTCCCCGTGGGGATCGGGCGCCGCGGGCGGGAGCGGGCGCGGGGCCACGTGACCGGTTTGTTTACAAACAGCGCGGCGGACGCGGGCTGCGTCGGAGCCGGGCGGGCGGGCGGCGGAGCAGCGAGGGGTCGCGCGAGTCTGGGGACGGAGCCCCGGGTCGCCGCCCCCTGCTCAGTGGGTTCCGTGGGCTCGGACTCTGTGGGGTCGGGGTGGAGGCTTTGGACGCTCTTGGCCCCTCGTGACGCTGCGTCTCCCTCGGCGACCCTGGGATCTGGGGCGCCGCCCGGGGCGGGGGACCGGGCGCCCGCGAAGTCCCTGGAGCGCAGCGCCAGCCCTGGCCAGGGACCTTGGCGAGGTCCCGGCCACATCACTGCCCCTTCCCCAGCCTTGCCGCAGGCTTCCCTCCCGTCCTGAGGCCGCGCGGGCACCTGTTCCTGGGGACCTCTTTGCAGGGCGCTGCCACCTCCGGCTGCACTCCGCGCCGCAATACTTTGCTTCCCTCTGCCGGGCAACGTGCGGCCGAGCCGCTCACTGTCGCCGCGGAGCACTGCGCCTGAAGTGCGCCTTGCTGGTTTCTGCTTTTCCGGCCCTTGTAGCTCTGCTCTCCCCGCGACGTGGGAGGCTCTTTTGAGTGAGTGGGCCTTTGGCGAAGGGAAAGGCTAGCAGGGCCGCGAGCGGCGTTTTCCTCACCCTTCCTTTCCCTGTGCCCCGCATCTGTTCCAGCAAGATGGGGCTCCTGGTCGCAGAGCATTAGGAAGGGTCAGGAGCGCCTCCCGTGTACCCACTCACGGAAGGTTAGAGGCGCGAGGAACCCAGGGGCCTGAGGAGTACGTCTCAGCTCGGCGTGGGACCTGAGGTCACATGCGTGATGCTCTCCAGCGGTCTCTGGGTTCTGGGGCCACAGGACCTGTGACAGATTGGAGTCCCCCTTCCCTGCCTTCACTTTTGCCCAGACTCTATCCCAGAACCGGGAGGCGGACCTGGCCAGAGCTCTGTCGTCCGTTCCTCTCTTCTTAGCACTTGAGGCTGGGTCTTGCCTCTGATGGAGGGACGTTTTCAGTCTTCTTCCCCGGGATAGTAGGAATGACCCCAAGTTCGACTCCTCGGGAATAGGCGCGGCCTGAGGAGAGCCGGGTAAACTCCCCTTTGGCATCTTCTGTGTCCCCAGCTCCATGAGAGGGGCCTCCAGCGGGATTGCAGTGGGGTCTTGAGCTCATCCCCTTCCTCACTTGGCCTGAGCCTTACTCGTTTAGGATTCAGTGACACCATATCTCAGATCAGCTCTTGATTATCTCTTCTCAAGATAATCAAGCTTGGAGATGGGGATGGAAAACAGAAAATAAACACCATGTGCGAGAATAGTGTCCTCCCTCTTCTCTAGGGACATGATTTTCAAACTTTGAATAGGACCTACCATAAGGAATATGTTTTTGGCCGTGGTAATGCCTGCCTGTAATCCCAGCACTGGGGAGGCTGAGACAGGAGGATCGTTGAGAGTTCCAGACCAGCCAGGACTACAAAGTGAGCTCAAGGCCAGCCTGACCTGCATAGAGAGACCCTGTCTCACAAAGACCAAAAAAAAAAAGTTTTGCAGCACTGTACCCAGGTCCACAACTGACATAAGTTTCAGGAAGCAATAATTATTGCCTTTACTACTTGCAGTGTTCCTCTACTTAATTCTTTTCTACACTAAAAAAATCAGGTGCTAGTCATGACTCATTAATTTGATTTCCTAACCGAGCAGGTCATGACCCACAGTTAGAGAAACAGTTTGGGGCGGAGGTCCCTAAAACTAAATATGGGTAAAGATGACCGACCTGGGTAGTGTTTAAAAACATAGTTTGTAGGGCCAATCCAGGATTGTTTATGTTTTTGGGGGGAGGGGTGGGCGCTACAATCTGCATTTGAAGTAAGTATTGGTGAGGTTGTGATGCAGGCGGCTGATTAGAAACTGATTCAGCAGGAGTTGGTGGCAGGCAATGATCAGCACGGGCTTGGATATGCAGTGCAGCAGGCAGGTGTGTGGCTCACACTCCAACCCCAAGGTCACTCAGCAGCTGATCACACTAAACTTGGGTTTTGAAAAGTCTAAGCCCACAGGAGAGTTTGTTTTCAACTGCCATGCAGCAGTTGGTAAGAGACTGGCAGCCCTCCCTTCCTGCTCCACCCCAGCTCGCTTGAGGGCTGCTGCTTGCTGCTCACTGGTCTGTATGGCTGGATGTTTCTAGGTGCGTGGGGGCTGGGGCTGGGGCTGGGAGCTGTCCTGATGAGTTGCTGTTCTGTTCACAGATTATGTGAGTTTTCCTTGTCATAATGATGTTAATGGTTTTGAGGCAGCAACCCAGTCATTGTTCCCCAGGGAATTAACAATTGGCCAGCAGAAGGAAGGGTTGATTTTGTTTAATGTCTGCACTGTGTAGCCTGGGGGAAAGGCAGGCTGGTGGCTTTGTTTTTATTTGGGGGGTAGCGAGTCGGCGGAGCTTGTCTAGGAGGTGTTAGTGAGAGACACAAGTTCCCACATTGCACTGCCTGCCTAGCTTTGGTTCTCCAGCAGCCTGCGCAGCTCCTGTGTGCTGGCAGATCCTGTCAGTGGTCCAGTATCTGATCCTGTTACTTCTGCCTTTAAGCACTAATACATACACTTGATGCAGCCACTCATTCCATGTTTTTTCCCTCTAAATGTGTCCCAACATGTTGGTAGAAGATATTTCTTTGAATGAATCAAAGCTGCAACTTAGTTTCCAAAAGGACTCAATATTCCAGATGCAAAATCAACTGTAGTCCTTTTTGCCAAAGGTGTGCTTTCTGTGGGGACATGCACTGTGGGGTTGTGAGGGAAATGTAATAATGTTTCAACTGGGCTAGCAGCTCATACTCAGAAGTGTAGGGAGAGCAACAAAGGCATGGCGAGAGAGGATATCTCAGGGTAGAAAAAGCAGAGCAAAGGGAAGTCCAGGGGACGTACAAACGAAGGAGCAGGATCAGTTCCCGAAGGAAACTAGCTCAGCATTTCCCTGGGGACCTTCCGCTACACCAGCAGGTGCTCGGACAGGCTCTGGAAAATGAAGAGGCCATCGCTTTGGATGCTGGCCTCCAGTGATGGAAAGTCAGCCAGGGCCTGCAGGCTAAAGCTGTTTTGTTAGAATTGACAGTTTCCAGTATATTATCCTTCACAAAAGGCACTGCACACTGGAGCCTGTCAAGGATTGCACCTGCCCGAATTTCCCTGGGAGCTGTGGGTAGAGCTCTGGAGGGCTGAACAGTAAGTCAGTGTGTGCTGCTCTTCTGTCTGCACTTTCCCAGTGGTCTCCCTTCACACTTCAGAGGCGACCCGGCCCCTTGCTCTGGAGGCTGTGCACTGCCTGCCTCCCTCCCCTGGCCTCTCCATTCTCATCTCCAGTGACCGCCTGGTCCCCTGGCTTCCCTTCCTGGGCCTTCCTACGTTTTCTGGAACTTGCTGTGGACATTTGGTCACAGGCTTTTTCTACTGTTAGTCTCTGTTCCAGGGTGGCCCTTCTCAATTTTTGTGCAACCGACTCCTTCTCTATTGTATCCAGAGGATACTGCCCCTGCCCCCCACCTTGATTTTGTTTTTTTCAGAGCACTTGGATATTATCTGGGTTTTTTTTTGTTTGTTTGTTTGTTTGGTCTTTTTGAGACAGGGTCTCCCTATGCAGTTTAGGCTATCCTTGAGCTCAGTTTATAGCCCATGCTGACCGCAAACTCGGAAAGATCCTCCTACCTCAGCCTCCTGAGTGCTGGGATTACAGCCTCCTGAGTGCTGGGATTATAGGCATGTGCCACACCACACCTGGCTTGAATATTATCTGAAATAGGACATCTGCTTCTTTAGTGGGGTGGAGGACTTCTGAGAACTTTTCTGAATTGCTCAGTGCTGACAGTATTTAGCCCTGAGTGGCATTAGGTAAAATACCTATTGGTTGAGTAAATGAATGAATGAATGATTAAGAGAGCCAAAGTTCTGTTTTTTGTTCTCTTTTTGAGACAGGGTGTCGCTATGCAGTTCAGGCTGGCCTTGAGCTCACTTTGTAGCTCAGGTTTGTCTAGAACTGACAAAGATCTTCCTGCCTCAGCCTCTTGAGTGCTAGGATTACAGGCGTGTACCACTATGCTTTGTGTGAGCCAAAGTTAAGCTTCTAAAGTAGGAAATACTTCTAAGGGAGGAAGAGGAAAAGATAGTTGTTTTCTCCTTTTTCCTGGGTTAAGATAGTATTCTCTAATCCCAGCATGTTGGGAGGCTGAGGCAGAGGAATTGCAGATCTGAGGCCAGCCTGGACAATTTAGTGACTTAGACTCAGTCTCAAATCCAAACAATGGGGAAAAGGGCTGGGGATGTAGCTCAGGGTGAAGGCCCTGGGTTTAATACCAGTCCAAAAAAAAAGAAATCTCAATCACTTTCTTTTGCAACTTGTGGTTTTCCCAGTGTCTTTCATCCCTTTATTTCATTTATAGATTGCCCAACTCTCCAAGAGCTCTGTTATCGCGCTGTAATAAACAACCCTCTCCTCCTCCGCTGACCTTATTGGAGGCCGAGGCCGCTCCTGACAAACATTAGCATTTCTATCAGTAATCACATTTCTTTAATACCGGGAGGCACTAGGGTAGGGCCCAGAGCCTGGGCTTTTAGAATCAGAAAAAACTGGATAATTACCTCTGCGACCTTGGGCAATCTAAAATTCTCGAAATCTTTGTTCCTTATTTATAAAATGGGACTAATAATAGTTCCTACCACACAGGATTTATGGCAGGATTAAGTGAGAATGGGGGGAAACCGAGCACAGCCTGGCACAGGAGAGGCGCTCCTGCGAGCTATTAATAACAGCACCTAATGGTAATAGTTGGAATCTCCTCCATTCTGAATCCATTGAAAGTTTGCAGAAGGCTGCGCTGTCTACCTGCCCTTCTGGCCATTGTTGGCTTTATCCACGATGCTGGGTTAAGGAAAAGCTACACACTTAGGCCGTGTTATCTCAGCCTCTCCGCAATTGTTTTCATTGAGATAAACTTTGATGTCTGTTGTTTGTGTTCATAGGACACAGTCAGAAACAGCTGTATATATTGCTTCTAAGTTGTTTTGTATGTCGTGTGTATGTGTGTTTTACAGTTCTTTTTGTCTTTTTGAGACAGGGTCTCACTATGCAACTCAGGCTGGCCTTGAGCTCACTTTGTAACCCAGGCTGGTCTTGAATTTGCAGTGATCCCCAGTCTCCTGAGTGCTGCGATTACAGGTGTGCGCCACCACGTCTGGCCCTGTTTTTTCTGCAGTTCTTACAAAGATTTATGTTACTGAAGACTTTACCTTCAATCTCACTGCACGTGCTCTTTAATAAGTCTACTACTATTGCTAGTCGCGAGGCTGAGGCAGGAGAATAGCACCAGCATGCGTAACTTAGTGACACCCTGTCTCAAAAAGTAAAATAAAAAGGACTGGACATATAGCTCAGATTGAGAGCGCTTCTGTAGCTTGTGCAAGGCCCTGGGTTCAATTCCCATTACCACAAAAATAAAAAAGTTCAGGGGAGAAATTCTTTCAGAACAGAGTGCCAGGAAAAGCCTGCCTCTCCCAAGGACCTGGCATGCTTTTTCTTTGTGGACAATTGGAAATTTATAACTGCTTATATTTCTCTTTTTGCTTTGGCTTTTAAGAGGTATGAAGCTGAATTTGTGGCTTGGGTTTTAGTAACTGTATAGTGCCCTACATCTAACTTTTTCCAGTGTTAACCTTTTTTTTTTTCTTTTGTTCTTTTTGAGACAGGGTGTCACTGTGCAGTTCGGGCTGACCTTGATCTCACTTTGTAGCCCAGGCTGGTCTCAAACTTGCAACGATCCTCCTGCCTCTGTCTCCTGAGTGCTGGGATTACAGGCGTGTACCACCAGGCCAGGCCATGTTAACCTTATACTTGTTAATTTCTGGTTTTTTTTTTTTTAATCAGCTTTCACACTGGACTATATCCCTGGCCCCCTTTTTATTTTTAAGGTGGGTCCTGCTAAGTCACTGAGTTGCCCAGGTTGGCATGAACTTGCAGTCCTCCTACCTTAGCCCTGCAGAGTGCTGGGATTAGAGTTGTGTACGTTGCACGCTTATTTTCTCTCAAGTGAATGACTTGTAACTTAGGTAGGTACAAACTGAGCAGAGGTTGGATTGGGTGCTAAAATCCTTCCAGGTGTTTCGTTTTAGAGAGCTGAACATTGAGGCTCAGCCAGGCAGAAAGCACTTGCTTGAAACATTGCTCATTTGGGCAAAACATAGACTCTAAACCCATCCCTTTAGTTCTCTAGGCCACCTGCATTTCTACCACCCAGATGGAACAACCCCATGCTCCTGTCTTTCGAGATAGGACAGTCAGCCCTGGCCCTTGGTCTTGAGATGTGATGTGTCCAGCGGTCTTGAGAATGTGATGTGTCCAGACTGGATGGCGGTGATCAGAAACTAGATTGCCAGCTCTGGATAGAGAAAGCGTAGTGCCGGGAGTCCCCTGCCTATATCTCCCTGGGAAAAGAGGGCTTGGCCTAAAGGTGGCAGTTGGGTGCTACTGGGTGCTTAGACAGGGTCTTCACCTGATTCTTGAACCAAAAAAGTTATTTTTATTTTTTTGTCTTTTTGAGAGGTCTCACTATGCAGTTCAGGCTGGCCGTGAGCTCACTTTGTAGCCCAGGCTGGTCTTGAACTCGTGTAGGGATTCTCTTGCCTCAGTCTCCTACAGGCCACCCCTCCTGGCTTTATTTTAACCTGACTAAGGTTTAATTCTGGGAGCTATTGGGCTTCCTAATGACCTGCTTTTTTTTTTTCTTTTTTTTTTTTTTTTGCGGTACTGGGGATTGAACTCAGGACCCTGCGCTTGCTAGGCAGGCGCTTATTCCACTGAGCTATATCCCCAGCCCCTGCTTTTTTTTTTCTGTTTGGGGCTGCTGTACCTGGGGCAAAGGAGCGCCTGAGCAACACCACCACTCATGAATATTTTGATTCCTAGTTTGAGTTAGAGAAGAGGAATCTCTGGCCTAGGCCAGAAAGTTAAGCCTGGTTTTATTTTCCTGGGTAATAATCATCTGATGGCTAATAAAGCCTTTGAGAGATAAAAGATGAATTAAGATACAGACCCTGTCCTAAGAGCATAGTCTGATCCGAGATAGGCGGAGAGTCCATACAGAGAGCATGTGGAGTTTCTGGGGGATGGGCCCATGAAGAATGATATCCCCAACCCAGTGGCACTCTTAGGGATGAAGAGCTGGGAACAGGAGCTAATTGATGTGGATTAGAAAGTGTCCTCACACTGGGTGTGGTGGCACAGGCTGGCAGTCCCAGCACTTTGGAGGCTGAGGCAGGAGGATCATTGAGAGATTGAGACCAGCCTGGCCTGCAAAGTGAACTCAAGGCCAGCCTGAACTGCATAGAGAGACTCTTGTCTCAAAAAGACGAAAAAAAAAGTGTGAGGCTGAGGCAGGAAGATCCCAAGTTTGTTTATGATTGGGGAAGGTCACAAGTTTGAGCCTCACCTTGGCTCGCCTCAGTGAAAATTTATTTTTATTTTTTTATTTTTATTTATTTTTTTTTTTGCGGTACTGGGGATCGAACTCAGGACCCTGCACTTGCCAGGCAAGCGCTTATTCCACTGAGCTATATCCCCAGCCCCCTCAGTGAAAATTTAAAAGAGCCTGGGGGTGTGGCTTAGTGCTAGAGCAAACAGAGAGAGCATCTCTGCAGGGTGGGGGACTCTGGGCTTGGGAGACCAGGAGGCCCTCGAGCTGGAGGCCAACGTGTCTCAAGCAAAACATACAACAAAACATCAAATGCAACAGAAAAGCCCAATACATGCGCAACCCCCAAAAGAAACATGCGGAAACTGTCTTTAGATATCTCAAACCTGGCTGCTGTGAGATCTCCTGAGCCTAATCAGAGCCCTACAAAATCATAATTTTTGGAATGGGGAATCTGCAATAAAAATAAATAGTAATGTTCTATCTGCCCCCAATATTTCCTGTTTTTTTCCTGTCCTTCCCTGAATTTCTTATTTTTTAATTTTTGTATTTCAGTACTGGGAATTAAAATCAGGGCCTTTTCATTAATTTACAGCCCCACCCCATTTTTTATTTTGAGTTAGGTTCTCTCCAAATTGCCTGGCTGGGTGTTGGAATTTGTGATCCTCCTGCCTCAGCCTCCCAGGAGGTGTGTCTGGCCACGCCCACCCTCCCCTGCATTTTTATGACAGCCAGCCTCACATATGGTCACACGGAGTTCTGGAAACTACAGAGGAGGGTCCCTCTCTGAATCAGCTCACTGATAAGTGGACCTTACGGTAGGAATGAATTCTCTCTCAGTATTTGCTGTGTCAGTGGTAAATGCATGTACTATGTAAACCTAAATTAAATGCGGCATTTTGTTTGTGTCGCTCACGAGGCTTAGTTTTCCTTAGGATTTGAAGGGAAAAGTTAGCCTATGCAGCCTTAGAGCTAATAACTCCATTAACAAGAACTGAAAACCAGCAGTGTTTTGGTCCCTAACCTGTTGTCTTTCCTTTCCTTCTTGTCTCATGTTTGCTCTCATTTCTGCAATTTAACATTGAAGGATTGAGCGTGATAATGTTTGTTTTTGTTTTTGTTTTCCTTTTGGGGGATTTTTGAGACAAGGTGTTTCTATGTAGTTTGGGCTGCCCTTGTACCTGCTACATAGTCCAACTGGCCTTGAACTTCAAGGGATCCTCTTGCCTCAGCCTCCCAGAGCACTGGAATTATAGACCATAGCACCTAGCTTTTTATGGCAGGTGGGGTGTGGTTTGAGACAGGGTCCAGGCTGATTCTGAACTCACTCTTTCTGCCTCAGCCTCTGGGTGCTACAATTCTAGGCATGAGGCAGCCAGTAGACCTGGCTGGTGAGGAGAGGATGGTGTTTTAAGGGAATCTGACATCTTTGTTTTGCATTAGAATTACTTAACTTAGACCAGTGGTGGCAAACCTGTGGCACTAGTGCTGAGCAGACTGTTTCTTTTTGTCTTTGTTGATACTGTGCAGTTCAGGCTGGCCTTACTTAGTGTGTAGCAGCCCAGGCTGGCCTGGAGCTGCCGCAGTCTCCTGAGTGCCAGGGATGGCAGGCTGTTGGTATTGAAAGCTGTAAGGTTTGCCATTACTGGTCTAGAGACTCCCTTTCTGTCTACAGCCTGGAGGACCAAGGACAGACTTCCCCGGGCTCTCCCTCTGGCTTCAGGGCTGGGGGGAGATTTGAATCTTGGTGCAGTACTAGTCTTTTCTAGTTGTGTGGCCTTAGGCAGATTGTCTTTCCTTGTGCCTGTTTCTCATCTAGAAAACTGAGTTGCTGTGAAGATGTGTGGGGTTTTGTTTAAATTTTTTTTTTTTTTTTTTTTTGAGACAGGCTCTTAAATTGTCCAGGGTGTCCTTGAACTTTGGACCCTTCTGCCTCAACTTGCTGCCTCAACTTATAGAGTAGCTGGGATGACAGGTTTCTGGGCTGGGGGGTGTTTTTTGTTGGGTTTTTTTTTTTGTTTGTTTGTTTGTTTTTTTGAGACAGGGTCTCACTATGTAGTTCAGGATGGCCTTGAGCTCACATTGTAGCCCAGGCTGTAATGATGCTCCTGCCTCAGCCTCCTGAGTGCTGGGATTACAGGCATGCACCACCATGCCCAGCATGGGGAGTGTTTGTGTGTGTGTGTGTGTGTGTGTGTGTGTGTGTGTTTTGAGAGAGGGTCTTACTGTGTAGTACAGGATGGCCTTAAACTCATTATGTAGCCCAGGCTGGCTTTAAACTTGGCAGTGGTCCTTTGCCTCATTCTTCCAAGTGCTGGGATTCCAGGCATGCACCACCATGCCTGATAAGTCTGTGTTGTCAGGCCTACCTGATTATTTTGCTGTTTTTTATTTTACTTTTTGAGGTAGGGTCTTGCTGTGTAGTTCAGCCCTTGAAATCACTAGGCAGCAGGCTGACCTTGAACTCACTGGGATTCTCCTGCCTCACCCTCCCAGGTGCTGGAATTATAGGGGTGCACTACCATACCTGGGTGTTTTTTGTTTTGTTTTGTTTTTTAGTTGTTTGGTGTAAAGATTGAAGCAGTGAACATCTCTGTAGGATCCCTCAGGCTTCTTGCAGTGACTCCAGGACCACCCTTCTCCCTCTGCTCTTCCTGTCCCTTCAGACCAGGCTTTCTGAGCCTCTGCTTCATGCCAGGCTTTGGTCTAGAAATGAAAGGGGATTGGCCAGGCAAAGTCTTTGGTCAGGAATGGCTCCCAATCTAGTGGGAAGACCAATTTATAAACAACTAGTTTTATGGAAGTTTCTTCTGTGAAAAAGTGTATTATACTTGGCAAAGTGCATGTCTCCCCTCAAGATCCGAGGCCCGAGAGGAAAAAACGTTTCAACTCCTAATAAAATCTACCTGCCATTTCCATGCTGAGATGAAATTCATAAATTTACTGTAGCTGGGTATGGTGGCTTGTGCCTCTAGTCCCAGCACGGGGGAGGGAGGCTGAGGCAGGAGGATTGTTGGAAATTTGAGACCAGCCTGTTACAAAGTGAGCTCAAGGCCAGCCTGAACTGCATGGCATGACCCTGTCTCAAGAAGACCAAAAAGAAATGTACTATGGAGTAAATTCCCAGGTTGGCCTCCAAACTCACAATGACCCTCCTACCTCAGCCTCCCAAGTGCTGGGATTACAGGTGTGCACCACCACACCCAGTAACAGTTTAATAATTTCTAAAACAAAAAATGCATCCGTCTTTGGGATGGTGATGACTGGGTCTCTAGACATACAGACCTCCTTTAAAGTGCCTCTTGGCATTTTTACTATTGAGTTTTCAAAAGTTCACTTTCCAAATTTCAGTTGTAGAAAGGCAGGGTGCCAAGCCACAGACGTGAGAGCCTAGGAGTTGGAGGTTCATGTGAACTGGGAGAGGAAAGCGGGAAAGTCAAAGGCACGCAGTGGGCTGAGCGGCAGAATTGCACTGGCAGCTTGGAGACCAGTGGTTTGTAGTTAGTTGGGGCCCCAGCCAGTGAAGAAGAATCAAGGTCATACCTCGCCCGTAGTTCAAAACGTGTTCTTTTTTTTTTTTTTTTGTACCGAGAATTGAACTCACAACCTCACACCTGCTAGGCAGGCACTCTACTGCTGAGCTAACTCCCCAGCCTTAAAAGACATTTTTGTATTCAGCGATACCTGTGTTTGGGATTCACGTACAGTTGATCATCCAAGTAGAAGGGTAGTGGTTGGTTGTGCTGAGCATCTGAAATAGCGGCCAACTCGGTGGGCGCTGGGCTGCTCCAGGAGGGTTCCCTGGTGAAATCCCTTCTGAAGCTAAGGCTTTGTCTCTCCCTTTCTTCGTCCTTGTTTTCCTGATCTTCTAAGCAGCTATTCGTCATTGTAACTGAAGTATTAGCCCTGTCCAGTACCTGACGGGGTGGAGAAGCGGATGGGCCCCCGACCATGGGCTTTTCGTCTGCGCATGAGCAGATACAGCAGGAAGGCCTGGCAGTGGGAAGGTTGCTGCCTCCATGCTTGGGTGAGGGTCACTCGTTTTACGCAGATGGGGAACTGTGAGGGGTGACCCCTTCCCAGTCTAGTGGGTCACAAGAACTCATGGACAGAGTCAGGAAGTGCAATTCCAGAGGAAGGTGTGGTTTTCTGTATGCCGGAAGCAGGGCTCACCAGCTCTGCCTAGAAATGTTGAGGGGTGCGGAAGCATTTGCTAGGCACAGAGGTGGGTCAAGATCTTGCAGGCCACTGAGGTGGCTTGAGCGGAAGTCTGGGTAGTGGCTGACTTGTCTGTTGGGGACACAGGTTTGTAGCAGTGTTGGGAGGCCCTGTGACCAGCAGAGCTGAGCCCGGCTCTTGCCTGGTTGGACCATGACCTGGAGGCCTTGAAACACGAGAGAGGTGAGGAGAGTGTGTTTTATAAAGAGGATCTTAGGATGTGGAGGGGGTGAGGGCTGAGTCCGTGCCTAGTCCGGTTAGGAGGAAGCAGAGTCCATGGCGCTGGAGGATGGAGCTTGCAGTGCTACTTCTGACTGACTGTGACGGTGCCATGTGTAGAATCGGTTTGGACGTGGCACCTTGGCGACCACCTATGTTTTAGTTACTCAGGGTCCTGATTGTGATAGATGATACTCGGGAGGCGCTGCCAGAAGGCACCATAGTGCCTCTCTTCCTTTTGAAAATCTGTATTATCACAGGGTCCAGCAAAGCCGTGGGAAGTCCATGTTCTTGGTCTTCCCTGGTCCTTCTTCCCCAAGTGCACTTTGGTGTTTTTCATGGAGGAGCACCCCAAAGAACAGATGTGCCAGGTGTGGTGCACACGTGCAGTCCCAGCATTCGTGAGGCTGAGGCAGGAGGATTGCTACAAGTTTAAGGCCAGCCTGGGCTACCTGTCAAGACCCTGTTGCAAAAACAAAACAAAACAAAAAGTCATGCAAGATGCTTATGCGGTAGGAATTCTTGGGATATTCTGAAGCTCTTGAATACTGGATTGTTTAGTTATCATCTTCTCTTCAGCCACCCACAGGGAAATGTCTCTCAAAATCTGCATCCTGAATGACCAAGGTGCTTTTATAAGGGGTATAAACCTTGTGATATTTTCCCTTTTACCCTAGGACTAGCGCAAAAGCTCTATGACTAGGAGCTCACAGCTAAATTTACAACTGAACTTCATTAATCATTTAGCAGTTTAACAGCTTACATTTTTGTCTAAATTGTCCCCTTGTTCTTTCTTTTAAAATCTTTTTCTTTTCTTTCTTTTTTTTGTTGGAGATAGGATCTCTGTCGCCCAGGCTGGCTGCAAACTGGCTGTGTTCCCCCTGCCTCAGCCTCCTGAGTTGCTGTGAGTTGCTGGGATTACGGGCGTGCACCACCATACCAAACTCCATTTGTTTCTTTTATTTTTATTTACTTTTGAGACAGGGTCTCACTGTGCAGGTCAGGCCGGCCTTGAGCTCATTTTACCACCCAGGCTGCTCTTTAACTCACAGCAATCGTCTTGCCTCAGTCTCCCGAGTACTGAGATTACAGGAGTGTGCCACCACGCCCAGCTTTCCATTTGCTCCTAATTTTAGTGTCTGCCCTAATCTACTGTAGTCCATTATAAAACTTTCTGTATTATATATTTGTTCTCATAAGCCAGTGCAAATCCTTTTTGAATCTTGGATTTGTATAAGGAAAGAAAAAGTCGATGAACTTAGCCAAGGGTCCTTAATAACACATCTTCAGACAGATACTTTGGGACCATCCCGCTGTTTTTTATTGACATTGCCAACACCACTTGGAAAAATGCCTGACCTACCTGATATCTAGCCAGCAACAGCTACTAGTAAATGAGACTTAAGTTTCAGGATGTTCAAAAGGAATGGCCTGTTTTCTACCCAGATGTTCTAACAGATGTGAGGCTGACATGGAGGCCTCCCCAGGACAAGGGCTGAACTGCGGGCCTGGTGGTAAATGCATTCGTTGCTCTGCTAACAGGTTGCAGAGGTGCCTGCCTCTCAGCGGCGGTCATGTTCTGTGACCTTGCTGAAACCAAGGTCTTAACAGAGTGAAGGTTGGATGGCTCTGGCTCGGGCAGGATTCAGCTGACAGCCATCATTACAGCGAGGAATCAGGACTTTAAAGAGCTGAAGGAATCTGAGAGACCGTGTAGGACTGTGGTCTGACAGATAATCCCCTGGAAATCAACACTAGACCCTGTATTGGGGTTGATGAATGGCTGATTTGCTTTTTGGAAGGAGAAGGCCTCCTTGGCTCTGTCCAGCCTGCTTTTTCTTATCAGCGTGATGGATTTGAAGGACCACCGGGATCCAGTGCTGTAAAACAGGTGTCTATAAAATGCTGATAATGATTTTTCCTGTCTTACATATCGGCTCATGACAGTTTCAGTAAGAAATTTTCAGGGATGACTTCAACAGTGGGCCCATCCTGAGATGAACAGAGTCAGTGCAGGCCACAGAGTGACTGTCCCAACGCACGGAGTGGTAGAGCGTCTGTTTGGAGCATCAGCAATAACATCAGGTCCCCGGCTAGGCCACCTGGACCACAGTTTGCCTGGAAGTGGATTGGTGTAGGCCTTCAGCTCCTGACCACCGTGAATCAACGCAGGGCCCAGCAACACTGTCCCCTTGGTCCTGCAGGTAGAAGACAGCCCTGTGAGCCTCCCCCTTGCTGGTAAGGAAGCCTGTAGCTAGTCAAGGTGATGGTGGTTAACCGTGTGCGTGGCGTTGTTCGAAGGCCTCCCGGCACCACCCCGTTTAATTCCTAGGTCTCCACCAGGAGGCGGGCACTCTGGCCTGCCTTGTCTTTGCCCGCCTCCAGCAGCTGGTGAGAAGCCCCCAGGCTGATCCAGGGGCTTCTGCCTCCAGATCTTGCGCTCCAGCACTGACTGCGCCGCTGCCTCCTCCTTCCCTCTCTCGGCCCAGTGACCTGGCTGGCTGTGCTGCCTGGGCTGGTTTCAGGACTCTGGCCAGATTAGGCTGGGAAGGGAGGACAACTTCTTTGCAGTAAAGTTTTCCATAGTGTGTGTCCCCCGACCCCTGACGGGATCGAAGCCAGGGCCTTCACACTAAGCTACATCCCCTGCCCTTTCTGAATGTTTTCGTCAGTCTAGGTAAGTTGCCCAGGCTAAGCTCGGACTTTCAATCCCGCTGTCTCGGACCCCAGAGTTGCCCAGCTCCACTGCCCTCTTCTGTCTCCCAGGCCCAGAAACGGCTCACCCTGCCCCCTTCCACGGCCGCCACCCCTCGCCCAGGCTTCTCGGACTCCACAGATGGTTAAACAGCGTGAGTGTGCATAGTCCTCTGGCCTTTCAAGTCCTTTTAAGGCCCCTGTCCTGTGGTATAGAGTACAGAGGTAGAAGAGGATTTTAGCTTCAGGAGGGAGAAGGTAGAGGTAAACACAGGAGGGCCTCTCGGCCCAGTGCTGAGGTGACATCTGAGCTGAGACTTGGGACAGGGAGGAAGGGCGGGAGGTTGCGTCCTTGAGGGAATGGCACCCGCAGGACTGCGCAGGTGTGTTTGCGATGGGGGGACTAAAGTAAGTTAGTTCAAGTTGCCCAATCCTGAGTACCTAAGGGTTCCCGACACGTGTGGTGGAGACCCTGGAGTGTCAGCGCAGTAGATGGGGCGGAGAGTGGGCTTGTGAAAGAAGCGGCCACACACACACCGGGAGTAGATTGTGTGCTGAGTCCGTGTCTCTGTGAACTTAGTTCTTCCTGCTTCACCAGAGCCATTTGGGGTAGATCTTAGGGACCTCAGGTTCAGAAGAGTTAAATGATTTGTCCAAGGTCTTACTCAGCTAATCAGTGAGGCTAGCTGACTTTAAAAACTGCTTCCAGTTGTTCTATTTTTTTTTAAACATCCATTTATTTATTTGGCGCTAGGGATTGAACGCAGTGACACTGTACTGTACTTTTTTTTTTTTTCTTGAGATAGTATCTTTCTAAGGTGCTGAGTTACCCAGGCTGGGCTTGAGCTTGTGATCCTGCGTCAGCCTCCCAGAGTGCTGGGATGACAGGCGTGTGTCTGACTGTGAAGCTGCTTTTTAAATAGACCAGAGTGACTGAACTGCTGATGGAGAGGACAGAAAGCGGCTCAGGAGTCTTCCAGGGCCGGTGAGGGGGCCATGCGGGGAGCTGCCTTGTAGCAGGACCCCGGCGCCAGTGCGTTCTGGCGTTCTGTGGTTCCTCCAGTGCTGTCACGCCCCCCACGTCTCCTTGAAAAGGGACTCCGGGTCTGGAGAAAAGGGATTCCCGGAGGTACCCTGCTGGGGGGGTGAACGTCCGCTAACATCACCCATTGCTCGGGGACGTACCGCCCGCTGCACACAGGCTCCAGCTTCACCCTGACCTCGTTTGGTTTTGTTTTCCTCTTGTTTTTAAGAGTAGCGTCTGTTGTATTTTTCACTGACCACTAAGAATAATAGCTTACAATTATTTGTGTGTATCTGTCTGCCAGCACTTAGGTCATCTCTCTCGCTTTTTTTTTCTTCTCTCTTTGTTTTTGTTTTTGAATCGACATCTCAGGCTGACCCAGGACACCCAACCCAGGCTGTTCTTGAGCTCGCAATCCTCCTGCCTCCGCCTCCAGAGTAGCTGGGATTACAGTCGCACATCACCACACCTGGTTAGGTCATCTCATTTAATACTTAGCATGCTGTGTAGGTTGGTATTATTTGCTATTATTAGTGGTAGGGGAGCCGAGGGTCAGAGTGGTTGGATAAGCTGCCCACAAGTCAACCAGCTAGGAAGGAGGGGAACCGGTCTGTGGGACTCCAGAGCCCACTTTTCCTGGCTTTGCCTACGTACCACCAAAACACCTGAAGGAAACAGGAGCACACAGACACATTGGTGGACGGTTCTGTCCAGGCCTGGAGGAGTTGTTTCCTGTAGCGGGTTCTACCTGCACGTTCGGTTTCTGTGGCTGTGCACGTACATGCGCGCCTGTGCATGCAGGTCCATCCAGCCTGCATCCACCTCCTCACGTTCTTCACGGCATAACGAAAGCACGTGGACCTGGCTCCCTGCCCTCCTCGTGACACTCAGAAGCTTGGGGGTTGAGTTCTAGCTGTCCCTGTGCTTCATGGTGGAAGAAGCCCATCTGTCAGGTGGACCAGTCAGGTTTGGCACGCGCTCCCTATGCATTTGGCTCCGAGGTGGCGTAGCTAAGATCTTTGTTTTTAATCATAATATTTCACATCTTTTCTTTCCATGATGGCCAGTGTGAGCCCACTGGGGGTGGCAGCAAATCTTCCTTTAATTTCCTCTGTGATGGATTATTAGTTCACTTAAAATACTGTTTAATCTATACATGTGCCCGGAGGCTTTTAAATATAGAGCACATTTGATTATTGTTGGAAACCAGCTTGGTCTCCACAAATGCCGTGTGTTAGACTCATGAAGCCACAGACCCTATGGCTCTGTTAACAGGAATCAAAGCCCAAGACTTAAAAGTGGTGAGGTCTGTAGCCCTAGACCCCAAATTCCCGTGTTTATAGAAATCCACTTAGTTTATTTTCCTTTCTAAGAATCAGCTTTCAAAATTTTCCCTAAAAGGGGAGGCAGACAGCACCAGGTGGTGATGCCTTCCCAGGCCCTGGCTCGCCTCTTTTCTCCGTCAGCCAGCCTGCTTTCCCTTTCTGCCCCTTCGCCTTTTGTTTTTTTTTGTCTTTTGAGACAGGGTCTCGCTGTGCAGTGCAGGCTGGCCTTGAGCTCACCTTGTAGCCCAGGCTGGCCTCGAACTCGCCAAGACCCTCCTGCCTCAGCCTCCGGAGTGCTGGGATTACAGGCGTGCGCCGCCACGCCCTGCTGCCCCTTCCTCCTTGTTGCTCCTTCTAGCTTGTCCAGGACTGCTTGCATGAGCTGCATTTTCAGCAAGGCCCTTTTTCTTTTCTCTCCTCTAGGGAAGGGATCACCACTTTAGGATGCCTGCGAATTCACGTTAAGGAACAAGGGGACCAGGGTGAGTCCTTCACAGCCAGGGCTAACACCTATGGTCTCAACTCTGCAGGGTTCTCTAGCACCAGACAGCCCAGGCCATGCCCACACAGTGGAGCTTTCTCTTTATGCAGAGCCATCGGGATGAGTGAACGTATGTGTGTGTGGATGTGTGTGTGTGTGTGTGTGTGACATATGGACATTTAATGCCAACTGTAAGTGCCTGCTCTGTAGAAGGTAACCGAGAAAGTTTGGGGATTTGGATTTGAAGCTGAGAATAACCAGAAACCTGCCTTTTTTTTTGGTTTCCTACAGAAGAGAAGTGAGAAAAGAAATAATTGTACTCCAGGGAAATGCATAATTTAGAAGCTGTCTGCATGCATAAGAAAACAGACTCTGTAGCTGCTCTGTAAATGAAGAGAGGCAGCCAGGGTCATTGTTTCTCTTTCTCCCCTGGGTGTTTGTGTAAAAAGATGGCCCAGCGCTTTGCTCGCCTTGCTCCTGTGCTCCTACGGAGGGAGGCAGCGAGAGCCTGGCCTTCAGAAGCGTTTGGCCCTGGGGGAGCGTCCTGCTCCCTTTCCCTGGCCTTCCTGGAAAGCTTCCTTCCTGACAGGGAACAGAGGCATGGAGAGGTTGCGGGTGCCGCAGGGAACCCCAGCAGAGGTGCCTGGCTCTTCTACCACCTGTAACCCTCAGCATCCCATAGCTTTGGTTACCATGGGCTGTTGGTCCATCCTCAGCCCTTGCCCCCATCCGAGGGATGTTCAGGGTGTGACGGGCTCTGGTCCAAGAGTGAGTGCACGGATTTTCCTGTCCTGTGTCCTGTGTGCTCTGAGGCAAAGCCGAGCGAGTCGGTCATTCCTCCTCTTCATGTCCTTCAAGAATTTCTATAACGTTCAGTTTAAGCTGATCTCACACCTTTAAAGGTAGTAGGGGAAGACCGAGCAGGGATGATCGTCCCGGAGGTGCTCTGAGTCCCCAGAGCACCTCACATATGATTGGCCACCTTGGTTGTGGGAGGGGCATATTCTCATTATGGGGTAAGGCTTAATGGCTGCTGTTGTATTTGAGCCCATGACTCGTCAGTGGTGTTGCTGTACTCCAGTCTCAGGAGTATGGGGAAGGTGCCAGGAGGTGAGCAGCCTCTCTTTGATAAATCTGTTGAAGGGATGTGGGTTTGAGGGGTGGCTTTTGGATTTTTTTGTTTGTTTTGAGACAGGGTTTCTGCAGTGTAGGCTGGTTTTAAACTTGTGGCAATCCTCCTGCCTCAGCCTTCTGGGTGCTGGGATTACAGATACATGGCACCACACTTGGCCTGTTTAATTGATGGGGGTTTAATTGAGCTCTTTAGACCTTTAAAGAGTTTTTATTGGTTGGACTAAATTTGTTTTTTCAGTGCTGAGGTTTGAACCCAGGCCTCATGCATGCTAGGCAAGGGCGCTATCACTGAGCCACACTGCCTTCCCATCAGCAGCTTCCCTTTGGAAGAGTTGATTTCAATGCGGTTTAGAGAAGGAGGACAGGTTTACAGGCTTTCTCTCAAATGCACAGATGGATGGGTCCTAGACATAATACAGCAAGGAAGATCTGATTCTGTTTTTCTTACCCGTCTCTAAATAATTTTATCTTCAAAGCATGATGCAGGTGTTAATTAACACTGAAGGCTGTCCTGGGAGGTAGGCAAGTGGGAACATCACCCCCATTAGCGGAGTCCAGGGAGTAGATGGGTGCCAGGGCCCCAGCCAGGTGAACCAGCGAGAAGCAGAGCCTCTGGGCCCTGGCCCCTTGCTCACTTGGTCGCCCTGGGAGCTACTCCACTTTCTTAGTGTCCATGAGTCCCCCTAGAATAAAAGAACTGAGGAGGAAGGAACTAGAGGTGTTTGGTATTGTGGGATATGTATGGGAAATCTGAGGGTTAAGGAGAAATTCTGGAAAAATTCACTCTCCTTGTGATTGTCAGTTGTAGGAGGCTATGAATATACCATCGGTTTCATTCATTTACTAACCTTTCTTAAAAAGCATGCTGGGCGTCAGTTGTTGAACAAGGAATTGCAAAGGGAATCTCCCAAACAATAGAGAAGTCGACCCTTTGGGTCCTGGGCTCCGCTCCTAGGCTGATGCGGGTTAGCTGGCTGTGCAGGCAGGTGGTGGCTTCAAGAGCAGGGCTCTCCCAGCCTCTGGAAACTGATGCGGATCCCTATGTGACTGCTGGATCCTGAGCTGTCTTCCAGCAGCTGCGTATGGGGTAAATGTCCTCAGAGGCCTTCCCCTGGGGCTGTTCAGAGCCCTCTTCAGTCCTGGGCATCACCTGGGGAGGGTGATGATATTGGTTTGCCAGGTACCTGGGTAGCTACTGAAAGTGCTGAGCTGATCCTGAATCTCCAACCCTTAGAAAAGCAGTGAGACTGGAGAGATTTCCGTTACATCCGTCAGGCAGCTTGGGCACGGTGCAAGAAGCAGTCAGAAGGAGATCGCCTTATCCTGGTGATGCGGTTGTGCCCCTGGGTGACACTTGGACTCTGCTTGTTTCAGAGGAAGACTTTCTCCGTCACTAATGCTGTTCCCCTTGCCTTGGCACTGCAGGCTGCTGAGAACCAGCCCTCGACCTCTGCTTGAGGGTCCTTGCTCTGAAGACGTTACCAGTGTGTGGAGCCTGCCCCACACCACCCCCTGCCAAACCACGGCCTTTACCTGTGTCTTCCGGTGTTTCCCGTGCGACCCGTCCTGTGGGAGGGCCTCGTGGGCGGCCCCAGAGTTCACCCCACGCTCAGCGGCGCCGATGGTGAAGATGACAAGATCCAAGACTTTCCAGGCATATCTGCCCTCCTGCCACCGGACCTACAGCTGCATTCACTGCAGGGCTCACCTGGCCAATCACGATGAACTAATATCCAAGGTACACATTCAGTGCAGACCTTCCTGCCAACCCCTGGGGAGGGCACTTCTGGCTGTGGAGGCTGCAGAGGTTACGAGCTCTCCTGAGACCAGGATATTGTTCCCACCTCATGTCCAGGGAAGGCTGGCCTGTGTGCCTGTCTCGCTTAACTGAGAAACAGCCATGAGCTGTAGGGCCAGGGTTGTAGTGTACTTTTTTGTCTTGGAAATGAGAGATCACCCTTGTTGCAAGGTTTGGGGCTGACAGCTTGCAGGCAGGGGAAGGAGGGGCTGAGGAATGATTGGAGCCTCGTGCTCGGCTCGCTTGGTTTAGGTTGGCAGGGCCGAGATATAGCTCAGTGGCATAAGCACCTGCCTGGCAAGTGCGAGGTCCTGAGTTTGATTCCCGGTACCAAAAAAAAGCACCTGCCTGGTTTAGGTTGGCAGATGAACTCTGTGAAGAAGGCTTTCAGTTTGGACAATGAATTTGAAGAGCATTGGGGTCTTGCAGAGGGTTTGTTGTGCACACCTGGGGGTTGAATCCAGGGCCTTCCCCATGCTAGGCAAGGACTCTTATCACTGAGCGACACACCTTAGCCCCATTTTGGAGGGTTTCCTGTAGGGCTTTTCCGTGCAGCAATATGGAATGACATTGGGTTATAATTGGAACAGCCTCGTTTCTTCCTTTAGGAACCTCAGCAACTGCGTATAAAGTTGAGACTGGGGGTCAAGAAATAAACCGACCCAACATTTCAGTTGTGTAATCTAGGAACTGGATACTTCCAGCTTCATTCCCTGGGGAGCTTCCTCCCTCCTGGCCCTAGCTTCCCGGGGGGGGGGGGGGGGGGGGGGGGGGAACTGGTTTGACTAGGCTGGATGGCAAAGAGAAAAAGATCATGGGAGACTTTTCCCTTAAACAGCATCTTTCATGCCATTAAGGGAAAAACAAACTTTTATGCAGGCCCAGGCTAAGTTTTTTTTTTCTTTTTAAAGGTGTTCCTGACCTATTTATAAGAACTGTTAGAAAAGGTGCTTTGCTTTCTTTGCCTCTGGTTTGGTAGCCTGGGCCAGAGAGGGAGGAGGGCTCCAGGCGCCAGGTGTAGAACATTCCTGTCCAGCGGGCTGATTGGACACAGGAAGTCTGTGGCAGTTGGACTCTTAAACCAAGCCTGAGGACCGAATCCCTCATTCCAGGCCTGTTTGTTCCGGGGTGCAGAGTTCTCTGCTATCTGGAGCCTTCGAATTCCTGGCTGGACTTTGCCTCTGCCCCACTTTCCCTTCTCTGCTATTCTCCTTTATGCCATTTATGTGGCAGCCGGCCTGGCTCCTTGATTAGCTGATCCATCTTGTCTTAGATTCCTGTTGAATTTTGCGGGAACCTCTTGTCTGGAAATTTGGATAGGGAAGGCTGTGTCTGAGACAAGACGCGCCAGTTCTCTGAGCGCTGGAAGTAAGCCTGCAAACTTGGAGGAAGTTGTGAGTTCTCCCTTGTTTTGGGTTGGAAATCTCCAAAGAAAGTGTTTGCCCATATCTGATGGAGAAGCCAAGGCATCAAGGCAAGTATGCGCCATAAAAAGTGAGGTGCCGATGAAGTGGGTTTCAGCACTTTCTGTGTACTACAAACTGCTACTTGACACAACAATGCCCTCTCGCCGGGCGTGGTGGCGCACGCCTGTAATTCCAACACTTGGGAGGCTGAAGCGGTAGGATTGTTGTGAGTTCGAGGCCAGCCTGAGCTGCACAGCGAGACCTTGTCTCAAAAAGACAAAATAAATAAATAGATAAATAAACAATGCTGTCTCACTTAACTCTTCTAAGAATTCTTTAAGGTACGAGGTTAGGTATGTCTTACACGGATGGAGAAGCTGAGGCTCATAAAAAGTTGTCCAGAATTTCAAACTAGCAGAGAGCACTTTTGCTTGGAGCAGGTATTGAGAGGAGGATTTCTGAAAGAGGTGGATATTTGAGCTGATCTTGCTGAGATGGGTGGAAGCGGAGCATGTAGAGATGGTCACGGCCTTGAGAATTTATCGCATCTGTTTGGCTGGCTGTGCAGGGCTTTGACAGTCTTGCAGAGCCTAGTTTCTAAGCCAGGACTCCTGCCACTTCCCCACTCGTGTCAGCCACTCGGAATCGAGCACGATTCTCTGAGTATGCAGCTAAGGGCATCTCAAGCCTGTGGGCCTCTGCCAAGAGTGCCCCTCCCCCACCCTGCATATCCTCCGCACCCCGCATCTCCAGGTCCGAACTTGACTGTGGCAGGGGCTCAGTCAGTGGTCAGATAAAGGGACAGATGGAGCTGCAGCTTCTCGCTCTAGCAATGAGTGAGAAGACAAGTAGCGAGCAAAAAAGACTTCATTGGCCTCCTGTTCTTTCTTCTGCCCCTATGGGGGCAGAAAGGCTCATTCACAAGTCCAGGCCAAAGTCAGCACAGGCTTTGGTTTCAGTGGCTGTAGCCGGTGCACAGATGGGGTGCATTAGAGCTTGATGATTTAAGGAGCTGGGTGAAATGCCCGGCCGAGGGGAGAGCGTGAGGGAGCTGTGGCGAGTGCTGTACAAAGATTCCTTTCTTCTCCACAGCCACCCCCGGCATACATAATCCATAGATTCTTGTGCAGGTCCGCTTGATGGAAGGATCATCACCCCAGCCCCTTCCTTGGAAAATGGGCCTTTCTTTTCATTTTTCCTCTTTCCCATTTGAGAAAGTTCAAGGAGAGAATGTCCCTCCTGTTCTCCCCTCTTGACTTAATCTTCTTGGGTTTCAGAATCTGCCCAGTGGGAGCAGGAGCTGGGAAACAGATAGGGAGCTGGCAGCAGTGCAGTTAAAGGACACTCTGTAACCTGTAACTGGGGCCTTTGGTCTGAAAGCTTGACATTTGTTGGGCGGGAGGCTGGGGGGAAACCTGTTTGCCTTCATTATGGAGAAAAGGACGCAAGGGTCCAGGGAACTCCTGCCCTAGTGTGTGGCTGGCAGAGGCCTGGGAGGAGCCTGGGACCGCAGGCCTCCCCGAGGGGCAGTGTGGCTAAGCCTGCATGGAAATGTGCGGCGAAGTCTGAAACAATCGAGGTCTATATTTGCAGGGTGGTGGAAAGAATTCTGCACTAGGCCTCCTCCCTTCCCAGCTGGCTTCCCACCCCTAGAGGCCTCATTGCCTGTTCTCTAGGCAATCAGCTCTCCAGCCTCTGAGTCTGCTGCTCCCTCCTCAGGTGGGCAAAATAGTGTTTGCTGTGTTCATTGGTGTCTAGTGCACTCAGGCTGCTAGGGCAAATGGTCATAGCGTTGGTGGCTTATGAGCAGCGGATATTGATTTTTCATAGTTCTGGATCCTGGAAGCCCAAGAGGGAAGATGTTGGCAGATTAGATTCAGTGTCTGTTGAGGGGCCACCTTCTGGTTCACAGATGGTTTCTTCTTGCCGTGGCTTTGTGTGGTGGAAGGAGCTGAGGACTTTCTCACTGGCTTCCTTGTAGGAGCACTAACCCCACTTTATCTTCTGGACCTAACAATCTCCCTAAGGCCCCATGTCCTAATACCATCATTTTGGGACCTGGGATTTGGTTTTGTTTTGCTTTGCTTTGCTTTTTTTTTGAGACAAGGTCACTATGTAGCCCACCCTAACCTTGATTTCAAGGCAATCTTCCTGCCTCAGCCTCCCAAGTGCTAGGATTACAGGTGTGTGCCACTGCGCCTGGCTGGAATTTGAGATTTCAACATGAATGGCTAGCACTTAGTGTGCGCTTGCCGGGTGCCAGCCCTGTAATGGCCCTGTGCAGCGGCACGCCTCACTGGGAAAGGGAGCAGGCTTACCTCACTGGGTTGTTGTCAGGCTCAGATGAGATCATGAATGTGTGGGTGGTTTGCAAATTAAAAGGTTTATGCAAATATGAAGTAATTTGCTTCTCTTGGTTTTACTGTCAAAAAAAAAAAACGTAGAAGGAAGGGAATACATTGGAGGGGAGGGGATTGCCCCCGCTTTGTGCCGAGATAGCTTTGCTTTAGAACTTGGAGCAGAGGCGCTGGATGAGGCAGGGGCACCAGAGAGCTAAGCGCTTACGGCTGGCATGTGGAGGTGAGCAGCAGAGCGCCTGCCTAGCGTGCGCAAGGCCCTAGGTGCAGTGCCCAGCACAGGACACAAGCACACAGAAGTTCATTGTGTTTGTAGGTGGAGAAAGGTGATAGCCTCGCCCCTGTAGGAGTTGGGGGGAGCTTTGAATGGATCATGGAACTATCTGGGGAATGCGCTGAGGCGTCCTGCCCTGCAGTTTCTGTGTTAGGGTGTGCGATGGTCTAAGTGCTGAAGTGTTTGCATGCAGAAATAGTTAGAGTTGGCACGAGGAATTGCTCACACTGTTGTTTCTTTCTTCATGGTGCCAGCCTCGGTATAAAAATATGCTTTGATCCGACTGAAGCTATTATTATTTTATAACCAGTTAGCTGCCTTGTGTGAGAATAATCTAAATCGGTGGCACCAGCTCTTACGGAGCCCTGGGTCCTCATCCGGGGTTGTCTGTGGCCCTTCCTTGCCGCCAGCCCTGCGTACTTGCGCCTTCGTGTGGGAGTGGTGCGTGAACTAGTCTGTCACAAACTCACTCTGGGGACTTGTGACTTCATTCCAAGGCACAGGTGGCTCTGTGCCCTTGGTCCTTGAGGAGAGGCGTCGTCGGAGGCTGTAGACTGGCCATCCAGGGCGAGAGGAAGGAAAAAATGTTTTGCTCATCCTCCAATACTGTTTGTTATTGTTAGGTCACATTATCTTCTGAAGCAAGTGCAGGACTCCCAGAATTGCTGATCGTCTGGTGCGAGCTCCTCTGCACGAGGAAACAGTGACAGCCGGAGGCCACTCAGCCCCTGGGCAGGCTCTGTCCTCCCTGCCCTCAGCATGCGTTGTGTGCTCTGGGCCGCGCTTCAGCTCTTGGGAACCCAGGAGGCTGGCCATATTCCTTCCCTGGGGGCCTCCACTGTACTCGCAGTGGTGACTTTTGGTCTTTTGCTGCCTGGAGATTAGACGCTGCACTGCTCTGTGACGAGAAGTGGAGGGTGAGATGCAGAAAGCCTCCCTTGCCTCAGTTTTCCACCGCTGTCTCTGAACCGTTGTCCCGTGCAGTGACTTTCCCCATGCGGTGGACTTGGCGGATCGGCTGGTGTAGAAGTACAGAGACCTATGTCCCACCCTGTTCTCTCCTATCAGGGCAGGTTTTTTTCCTCCTTCTTCCTTTCCTTTCCTTTCCTTTTAGATTTTTTTGAGACATGGTCTCACTGTAGCCTGGGCTGGTTTTGAACTCCTGCCTCATCCTCCTTAGTGCTAGGATTAAAGGTGTGTACCACCATGACCGGATTTGCTCTCCTTGTTTTTCATTATTGGAAATTAAATCCAGGACCTCATGCATACTAGAAAAAGGCAGTGCCATTGAGCTATGTATGTCCCCAATCCTTTATATTTTATTTTGAAACAGTCTTTCTTGCACAGGTGCCAAAGTTGGCCTCAAACTTGAGATCCTTTTGCCTCAGCTTCACTAAATAGCTAGGATTATAAATGTAGCCAATTTGACTTTATAAAGAGAATTACTTTTTCTAACCTAAAACTACTTGCCCACCAGTGTTTGATCCGTGGAAGCCCTTTCGCCCACTCATAAAGTGTCAGCCCCCGTGCAGCTCTCCAGAGCGATCTGTTGACCACCCAGGAAGGGGTGACAGGTGAACCACATTGGTGCGGGAAACCCTTGAGCAAAGTAAGGAGTGTGGGTAGATGACAGCGTTGGAACTTGTACTTACATATACCTTATGGTGTCTTCTTTCATAGAGACAGAAATTGAAGCAGTCCGGGTTGAGATGAGCCGTAGGTGAGGCTGGGAGAGTTTGGGTAGCATAGACTACTCAAATTTAAAGTGGGGTCTGTTTGGTACGTAGGACTGTGCTTGTGTTTGCTCTTTCACCTCAGTCTGTCTGTTCCACATTGCACAAATACTAAATATGTGTAACCCTCTGTATGTGTATAGCACTGTGCTTCGTACTAATGTGCTACCTTCAAAGGGCTCCTCCTCCAGGAACTGTTATTTCATTCTATGTGATGGGAGAAGAGGTCTGCAAGTCATCCCTCAACAGTTTGTGCTGTACCTTATGTTTCTCTTAAAGCAGACTTCATTAGCTGTGCTACTGCCTGTCTCCTGTTAGCCTGTGAACTTTTTCTTTTTTTTCTCTTTTTGAGACAGGGTCTCACTATGCAGTTCAGGCTGCCTTGAGCTCACTTTGTAACCCAGGCTGGACTCAAACTTGCCTTCTCCTGCCTCAGCCTCCCGAGTGCTGGCATTACAGATGTGTGCTACCAGCCCAGCTGCCAGTGAACTACTTGAAGAGACAATTGTGATGTCATTTTTGTGTCTCTAGCCCAGCAGAGTTCCTAAGGACCGGAAAATCCTCAGTGACTGTTTAAGTGAATGGCTCAGTATTAGAAGACAGATATCTTGCTGGGTGTGGTAGCGCGCACCTGCAATCCTAGCCACTTGGGGAGGCTGAGAGAGGAAGATCTGAAGTCCCAGAACAGCCTGGGCAAGTTAGCAAGACCTTGTTTCAAAATAAAACATAAAGGGTTAGAGATGCAGCTCAGCAGTCTTTGGGTTCTGGGCTCCATGGACCGGCTTCAGGGGACCCCTCAGCTGTATGTGTGATTCTCTGTGCACACACGTTTTTCTAAGGAGGGTTCCATTGTTTATGTCATGTTCTCAAAGTCGTTGGTTAAAACAAGAAACCAGCCAACCCTTACGAGCCATCTGTGTAGAAGATGAAGTTCTGGGAAGATTATGGGGAGTGGTGTTGAGCCGTTCCTAGAAGCTTGAGCTCGGGCAGCTGGAAGTACACAGGGAGCCACTGGTGTAGAAGCATCATGAACGAAGAGGCGAGCAGGAGGCGTGCAGGGAACAGGCACTGTTTGAGATTAGATACTGAGACCAGAAGGAGCAGCTTGAGCCAGACTGGTAGAAGTTCAAGTTCATCCTGACTGATTTGCGCTTTGGCCCTGCCGAGGACTTCTGAGCAGATGCTCATGTGACCGGCTAGTGGTGAACGTCGCTGTGGCATGGTACTGAGGAATGGAGAGAGGGCACAACTCGAGGGCGTCCAGTGCTGTGGTCTGAATGTGTTCCAGGCACATGGGAGTCATTCCGTAAGTATTTGCTGACCGCTGCTTGGCAGACAGTCTCCGGTTTGTAGGCATGGGTAATGTGAATTGAGTCTAGGAAGTCACACTCTTTAGATGGGAGGCAAACCTGTCCTATTTGGTCGCTCTGAAATTAATGATCTGTGCACGCATAGAGCTGCTGGCTGATTTATTGTCAAAGAAACTGCTGGGGACCAAGTCTGGTGATTTTCTTTCCCTCCCGCAGACTGCATGCAACTAGAGCAAGAATCGGTTCAGATAGGATCCTTTTCTAAGTGTGTACTTTGAATACCAGAAGGAAACGTTGAGTTGAGCAATGAGGCATACCCTGAAAATTAACTCTGTGGCTTACAAAATGCCCATAAGGTTTTAATCATAAGGTTGGTTTGTATGTTAGCATTTGGGTGCTTGGTTCAGGACACAGGTGAGCACAGCTAGTGATCCTACTCAGAATCCAAAGAGACTCTTTTTCACCGAAACGAGAGCCGAGAAGGAGCTGCAGGACCCCTCCTCTGTTTCATTTGCACACGCTATGCTCCCTGTGGCCTCTGGAATGATAAAAACTGCACCACCGCTACCGGTCTGGCTGTTGTGTTTTGGGGCCTGACCAGAACCCACTGTCGTGCACTGTTGTTCAGTGCTGTACCATTTATTATGCTTTAAACACTGTGAGCTACCAGGCACGGCATCACGTACTTCATAACTTTCCCCCAAGGTAGGGATTAGGTGTCTTGTCAAAGGCCAAGTAGCCAAGAAGCTGGAAAGGCTGAGACCTACCTCAGTCTGCGCCCTTTCTCACACAGCTTAACAGTGTGGCCAGTGACACTGCGTTCAACATCAGCTATTTTTATGGTCTCTCCCAGTATTATTGCTGGTAAATCCTGTGCTTTCTTCTTCTGCCCTACCTGGAGAATCCTCTTTTCTTTCTACTCAAGGCCCACCTGTCCTCGAGGACAAGTGTGTTGTAGGTGGAAGTCTTCCTGTAGGATTCCCTCCTTCCTTGCAAGGTCTAGAGAATTCACTGCTGCTTGTTCTTTGGGCAGTTAATAAGGACTGGCTTACAGCGAAGCCTGGGTTGTTGTGGTTACGTTGACTTTTAATGTATAATTATCTTATTTCCTCACAAGATTCTAAATGTCTTGGAGTCAGGGACTCTCAGAACTTTAGAGCTGGAGTCCCCTTTCTTTGAATCTGGGTCTTCTGGTTCAGCTCCTTGTTTTTACACACTAGGAATCCAAGGCCCAAAGAGAACAGGGAGGCTCTTGATTTTACACTTTGCCACCTCCTCGCACCACACACGTGCACGCACACACCGTCTTGCACAGAATAGGCACTTGTGTTCTGGGAGGCCCCGGGAGATGGCTGGTAACTGGGGGAATGAGTGTCAAGCTTTGCGATCTTGCAAGACTGTTCACCTCTCTGGCTCTTTTTCTTCATCCGTCCGTCTGTCTGTCCATCCATCCATCCATCCGTATGAGAGCAGCCGAGTCCTTCGAAGTTCCTCTGTCATCTCCATCTTCTGATTGTAATTGCACGAAGTAGCATAAGATGATCCGAGGCCACATAACTTGCTGGTCTGAGCCAGACTGGCTGTGTTCAAAAACTGTGGCTTTTTCACTCAATAGCTGTACATTCTAACTCACCTCTCTGTGTTTTGGCAAAGTAGGAATGATACTAATATTATATATATGATGGGATTTTGTGGAAATGAAACAAAGCAACCCATGCAAAGTACTTTTATTGCATAACACGCACCGTAAGTGTTCAGGAAACGTTGGTAGCTATTGTTAGGAAGTGAAGCCCTGTGGAAAGTGGCCCTGCAAAATAACAAGGGCCTGGCACCCTGGTATGTTTGTCTCTCGGCCCCCCCCCCTTTTTTTTTAGCGGCTTCACTATTGCATTTGCCATACGATTGCTGTCAGTGAACTCCAGAGGCCTCTGCAATCATGAGTCCCTTGTTGCTTATAATTCCAAGGGGACCAGCAGGTCTCCAGAGCTAATTAAGTAACGTCAGCAGTACCTTCCCTGCAGCTCTGCAGGCAGCAGTGAGGCCTCTCTAGAATTTAAATGGAAAATTCTGCCCCTACCCCTTCCCTTCTAATCGGTCAGGTGGCTATTTTGCCTCTGACCCACACACCGACCAGTTACAAAGACCTTGATCTCCTGACAGCAGCAGCCCAGGCAGCTGGGAGAGGGCTCCCTGGCCTGGTGGCCCAGCGTGGCTGAGAACTGCTCCTCGGTTCCCTTCACTCTGTGAGGCTTCTGGGCGGGGGTGGGGTGGGATTCTCTTGAAAGGAGCCACTCTCTTTATCTTAAAAAAGGCGAGCTAAGAATCTCTGACACTTCCCAAAGCCCTCTGCAAAGCTTCAGAGGGGAGAGTTTGACCTGGTGACCCAGAGTATTGTCTCAGGGGTCAGGGCTGCCAAGCTGTCTGAGTCCCCTGCTCTGCCTGGCCTATGGCTGGTGTGTGGACAATGACTCAGAGGAGGAGGAGGGGGAGGAGAGGAAGAGAGGAGGAGATGGCTCCGGCAGCTGCTGCTAAAAACAACAGCAACATCTAAGTCTGCAGACTCCCTCCCTTCCACACCAGGGTGATGTCAGGAGGGTGAGCAGGTGGCTCTGGTGCCCCCCCCCAACCTGCCCTGTCCTGTTGCCCTTGGGTCTTTGAAGGGCCAACTTTTGATCCTAAAAGGGAAAATTATCCATCTCTGGGGACCCAGGAACTCCTTTCCCTCCCTGCTGGGGTTGGCCCCGCCAAGCGCATGCTTTGTAGCGTCAGTGTCCCGGCAGACCGACGAGGGCCCAGAAACAGGAGAGCCCCGAGCGAACCCTATCGTTTGCTCTACCTTTCGTGAGCTGCCCCCTCAGGAGCTGTTAGATGTAGGAGATGCAGCAGTGGGCGGGTGGCGCCTTATTCTCAGCTTATACTCAGTACCCTTTGGTTCTCAGAAGGCCCAACAGCCAAAGGACCAACCAGGGGCAAGGGCAGTAGAGATGAGGGCCTCTGTGAGCCTGATCCCCAGGGCCATCCATGGCATCTGACAAGCACATTTCCAGATTGCTGTCCGATCGCCTTGCCCACTTTTCCTGAGGCACCAAATGTGCACAGCTTTCCCCGACTGCCCCCAGCCTGCCCTGCAGTGTGAGCCTGGCCTAGTGAGCCTGCCTGTGTTCTCCCGGACGTCTGTGGAAGAATGCCTGTGTTCCTGCAACCATGCCTCCCTGCTGCGTGGTGCCTGCTGGTCTTACCCTTTGGAGTCTAACAGCTGCCCATCTTTGCCTGCAAGTTGGCCTCTTGCCTTTAAATGGAAAACGTTCCACGTGGCAGGTAGGGTCGCCCTAGACACATTTAGTCAGGAAATCTGAGGAGGAAGCAAGTGAAACCAGACTTCACGGAGTTCCTTCAAGCCTGAAGACCCCATATTTCTTGATCCTCCCCTCAGCAAGAGCAACAAGGAAAGCAAACTATATCTGTGGGGGAGGAAAACTCCTCCCTGTCTGACTCCTTCTCTATAAAAACAACAGGCCAGCCTGGCCTGGGCACTGTAAACGTAGGTGCTGGGTAAGTACATGAGGAAGGAGGAAAGCCGATAAGATAAGGTCTGACACATCTAGGTCACCAGGCTGCCGGTGGCCACCTGTGTGCTTGGTCACCTTGAAACTGACAGGAGGAAGGATGGACTTTGGTTCAGGGCCCAGACTGGCTGACTTCCCGTGCCTTTGTTTATTTATTCAGTAAACATTTATTGAGCACCATTACGTACCAGGGCATGTGCCAGAACTTTCAGACCCCTATGTATCTCTGACAGGCAAAAAATGTCCCCCCTGGGTCCTAGGCCTGTAACCAGTGCTATAAAAAGAAATGATTTCATTCAAAAGCTAGTTGGTCCACTAACTGCCAGAGTAGGGGCAGCCGGTCTCATGGTAGGAAGGAGGGGCTGTTTGGAGTCTTGATTCCTGGTTCTTTGGGCCTAATCAGGCCCAAAGAGTTGGCAAGACTTTTTCTGTGAAGGCCAAACAATAAATCTTTTAGGTTTTGCTGGGCATATAGTCTCAACTGCAAAGCTCTGCACATATAGGAGCATATACACAAATACACAAAGAAGCTCGGCTGTTTGCCAAACACATGTGAGAGACCCACTCAGGCACTGGACTTACAGGCCCTACTAACTCTTGGCCAGGTGACTGGAGGGGCTGTTGGGAAGCAGGTACTGGAGAAATGTGTTTGTGTGTTTTCAAAAGGAATCTCGAATGGGCTCTGTGGCCACCTTTGGCATGGTTACTGCAGGGGGTGAGGCACTCTGCTAATTGACAAGGTGTAATTGGCACTCTGGTGTCAATTAGCTGTTTAGAGAATTCCGTGTCGCAGGCCAGACTCGAGCCTCAGCCACTCAGCACCCGAGGGTTCCCACCCTAGGTTCCAGGCTGACCCAGCCAGCGGCACACATAGTTTCCTACGGTGTCATCTCTAATGGGAAACAATGGAAGCCCTGCCGGTAGAGTCAGTGGCACCATCAGCAGAGTCCTAGACGAGGGACCCAGCTACCCGTGCGCCAAGCCTGACTGACATTTTCAGAGTGGTGCTGGGCAAGTCACTTAACCCCTCCGACCACACAGCATGTATTAGCTGTGACTGTCTGAGGCGCAGGGGTACACGTGGGTGGGCGCAGCAACGTGCTTGGCCTTCTGGAGGTTTTGGAGGCCAACAGTAGGCTGTCACAGAATGTGGGGAAGGGCGGGCCTCGCTCGGGGGTTGGTCAGGGTGCTGTGGGGCGAAGAGCAGGACAGGCCGCGCGGCTGCTTGGTGAACAAGAGTGGAGTTCACTCTGAGCAAGGACGAACAGCGAGCGAGCGCAGGGAACCACAGGTGGCGCAGACGGGGCAGGCACGCTTCAGGGCAGCAGGACACAGGCGAGGCGGACCATACGGAGGTGCAGAAGGCCAGACTGCGGGCTGGAACTCGATTCCGTGTGCTAAGGGGAGCCACTGAAAGGTTTTGTTTCGTTCTGTTTTGCTTTGTTCTATTTTGTCCTGAGATAGGGTATCACTGTGCAGTTCAGGCTAACCTTGATCTTACTTTGTAGCCCAGGCTGGCCCCAAACTTACAATGATCCTACTGCTTCAGCCTCCTGAGTACTGGGATTACAGGCGTGCATAACCACATCTGGCCCTTAAAATATTTTATTTTATTTTATATTATTTATTTTTGTCTTTTTGAGACAAGGTCTCACTATGCAGTTCAGGCTGGCCTTGAGCTCACTTTATAGCCCAGGTTGGTCTTGAACTCTAACGATCCTCCTGCCTCAGCCTCCTGAATTGTGGAATTACAGGTGTCCACCAGCACACCCAGCTCACTAGAAGATTTGAAATGAGAGTGGAGGGATTTGACTGAGATTGGAGGAGAAAATAACATGGCCTGTTTTGGAAAGTCGGCTTCTGCCTATCTTCTGAAAACCATCTATCTTTGAGCTTTCTGTGACTACTACAAAGGTTTATATCATGTAGCATTTAATAAGCATCAGTAATGTGCTGTGCTGTTTGTAATTAGTAACCACGCTCAGTCCCTCCCTGGTGGTGCTTTCAGCTAAACAGCAAGCAGGTAAATCATTGGCAAACTACAAGCAGCCAGAACTTCAAGAGCAGGGTATTTATAAGCTACTGAAGCCTGCAGGATTGAGGGGCCTGGACACTGGGCTTGCCTGCCTTTCCCGCTGCTCCTTGAGCAAGGCTCCGCAAATGATTGAAAGCTGGCACTTGTAGCCCCACACTTAGTTCTTTTTCCCTTCCTTTTATTTTATTTAATTTTTGGCCTTCTTTTTGAGACAGGATCTCACTATGCAGTCCAGGCTGGTGTTGAGCCCACTTTATAGCCCAGGCAGGTCTCAAACTTGCAACAATCCTCCTGCCTCAGCCTCCTGAGTGCTGGATTACAGGTGTACGCCACCATGCCCAGCTTTCCTTTCATTTTAAAAGAAGAACTGAGTTGTAGAATTCATATGGTTTGGATGCGGCCATGAGGTTTGGGATGGAGTCACTGGGAAGGGGAAAAGAAGTGGTTTCTGTAGCGTTCAGGTAGTCTAGGGCCTGTCAGGAGTTGAAATGGGCATCAGATGATGGGGATTCCTGGGTATCGACTCCTAGTCTAACAGCACATCAGACCGCAGCTCTCTAGGCTGTACCCCCAGGGTCCTATTTTGTATGTCTGTGTGGGGGTGATGGGGAGTCAGGGCTCTGTCTGACCAAGGGAGCAGTGGGCGGATCACCCAGGACAGCAGACTAAGGGGCACTCACTCTCTCTGGGACAAATGCAGAGTCCGAGCCTTAGATGAGCCCCTCTTTAAATTTTATGTCCTGGCTTTCAAGCTTGGACAATTTTATGTTCTAGCTTTCCCTCAGCCTGGCCCTACTGCCGAACCTGTGTTCTTCACAAGCCCTGTGCTTTCCTCCCCATCTTGATGCAGCTAGTATTCATCCTTGGGAGCTGCTACTACAGGACCAGTGTTTGCGGTACTCAGGAGTTGCCCACCCCTGCTGCCCCACCGTCCCCTGTCTGCCACCGAGCCCTTCCCTTTCTGCTCATCAGTTACTCCCCAGAGACCCAGAAGGGTCATTTGACATTTGTTTCAAAATAGAAACAGCTCTTTGGAGGCCTTCTGTGGGTAATGGCGACGGCAGTGACCGTTTTGCTGTGCACTGAATGCCAGGCAGGCACCGTGGTAGACACTATTCATGAATCACATCTTTTATATCATAATAACCCAGAGAGGGAGAGAGAAAGAAAGGTGTTACTGTTGCTCTCATTCCAGACTAGGATTACATAGGGTTGATCAGAGCGACCCAGGGAAGAAGTGGTCGGATCAGACCTGGGTGGCACTGGAGCCTGACCCAGTGCCTGCGCCCCTAGTGCTCCACCCCACAGCCTGCACTGTGCTCTGGTTGGCTGAGGATCACAGCCCAGGGTCTTGTCTCAGTCCTCCCCAGGCTGTCTACCTGGCTCTGAAATCTCCCAGACAGAACATGGTACCAAAGGTTTCTTCTGGGTTTTTGTTTGTTTTTCATAGGGTTTTCTGGCCCAGGGAGCCACAGAGGGAGGGGTGGAGGGAGAGCACAGGTGATCCTCAGATGATCCTCTGCAGGGGCAGCGGCAGTGGCAGGGGCAGCAGCAGCACGTTCTCCTTTGCCACACTGTTTGTAATTAACTCCCTTCTCTCCTGAAACCAGGCAAGAAGGAGGAACTCAGGAGTCAGCAGGGCTCAGAGCCCTAATTAGTTCGTGGTCCAACTGGGTCAGGGGGAGTGACCTGTGCAGTGGCTACACACGCCTTAGCTCACTAGAGTGCGGCGGGGAGGGGGGATTTCCCCCAGCCAATGGAGTCAGTGCTCCCATGAAGTGCATGGCGGCCTGTACAGTCCCTTCTCCCTAGCACTCTGGCCCGCGCAGGCTGGTGTTAAGTTGCCCCAAATACCCGGGCTCCTATTTCACATCCTTAGGCTGAGATCCCACAGCCAAGGTGCCCTTTCAGCTTAGCGTTCTCACACTGGCTGCTTGCTGACAGATAAGCTCCTCGGAGGAGGGAAGTGGGAGAGGGGAGGGTGGGCACCCCCCTGGCAGCAGACCCCTTTGTCAGCAGGCAGACAGGGCCCTGCGGCTCCCTGGTCTTGTGCTGGGTGGGGCAGGCCTGGGTACTGGCCAGCTGCTTGGCCCCAGGCCTTGACTGGCAGATGGAACTTGGCTTGGCCGGGGCCCAGTTGTACATATGCTTAGGCTTCACCTTAGGGTGGAAATTGGAGGCCAAAGGTTTGGAAGTGTCAAGAGACAAGGCAACTCTGTGTTCCGTGTGTGGGCTCAGGGACCGGAGGGGCCTCCTGAGCCAGTTGTGCTGCTGCATAATCTGCCCGGGCTGTGCCAGACTCGGGTCCAGACCTCTCCCAGACGTTTCATTCCTTGGGCTGGATCAAACTGAGACATGAGAGCTGCTGTGAGACGGGAGGGGGAAGAATCCAGCGGACAAAATGTTCCGGCACTTGGACAGGCCAACCGCAGTCCGGGCTGGATCCTTGGGAATTGAGATGAAACCTCCCCGTTCCTTAGCCACTGCATATATTGAGTAATAAATGAGGTTATTGCCCAGATGAGCTGGTTTTAATTGACCTTTCTGAAGTGATAATGTGAGTGAAACGAAAATGGAGCCACAGGGAAGTCCACACAGATCGTCGCCAGTCTCGTTTCTCTGGGGAGGGGCCCTGTCTTCCTGGACCTTTTCAAATCCGGAACTTGGAACCCCACAGGGAAGTCCACACAGATCGTCGCCAGTCTCGTTTCTCTGGGGAGGGGCCCTGTCTTCCTGGACCTTTTCAAATCCGG
>PVLD010013820.1:0-54519 GCA_004027595.1 Dinomys branickii | reverse complement strand
CCAGGCGGGACCCCCCAGGGAGGGGGCGGGGCGGGGCCTACAGGGGCGGGGCCTGGTTGGGGGCGGGGCCGCTCCGGTGGGGGGAGGGGCGGGGGTCTTGGGGCAGGTGTCTCCCCCTACCTCGGCGCGTCCCGCGGGGTCTCCCACCCCGAGATGCACGGGTAGAGGGCGCCTCCCCAGGACCCCGGCCCCCCCGAGGGGTGCAACAGCGCTGCGCAGCCCCCAGCTCTGCGACCCCTGGGGGGCGTCTGGGCGGGAGCCCCTAACCCAGCTGCCAAAGTGCTCCGAAGTTGCAGTCCTGCCCGTTTCCTCCGGGCAGTGCCCACCCGGTGAGCGCCCGCAGGTGCTCCCTCCAGGCCCGGGCAGGGACCCCCGCCAGGACTGCCAGCCCAAGGACCGGCCCCTTGGGAGCCCCAGGCCCCCAGGGCAGCGCCTACAACCAGGCCTGGAGCCCCGGCTCCACCCCGGTTGCCTGGGCCCGGCCTCCCCACCATCTCCCTGGGGAGGGCGCCTCATTCCTGCCCTTCACTTTCTGCCGTTACCTTGAAGGTATTTATAGGTGGAGAGGACAGCCCCCTTCTCTCTGGGGTCCTCATTTCGGGACCAGGAGCCCTATTGCTCATTTCGCTCTCTGACCAGAGCAGTCCTGATGGAGGCTGGGGGAATGGCAGAACCCAGGCTGGGTGTGCGTGAGGGATAAGGCAGTCGAGAAGTGAAAGGGTTAATGTTGGGGTCACTTAAGGCTGGGAGTGGGGGTGAAAGGGTTAATGCTGAAGAACCCTCAGGTCCTGGGGGGTTGTGGTTGGAGTGTGGGCAAAGTGGAGGGGTAATTGATAGGGGCAGCCCAGGCGAGAAAAGTGAGAGTCACGAGGGGGGCTCTTAAGACAGTGTAAGGGATCAGCAGGGGGAAGAGGCTGGCATTCGAGGAGAGGGAGGCACGGCCAGAGGATGTGCCTGTGCCTCGAAGCCAGGGTGCAACAGAGAAAGTGAAGCTGTGTGTGAATGAGAGGAGGAAGTGTGGGGAGAGGCGATAGGGTTAGTGATGGAAGAAAACAGGGTGTCTTGAGTGTGCATGAGTACCAGCAGGGTAAACTGAGGCAGTAAACGATCTGGGTAAAGAGAAGCGTTATCCGTGGGGAGATTGATGAACGCTGAAGGTAGAGATCCTTAGGATATAGGTGTGTGGACAGGGCCTCAGCACCACTTTCTTGACTAAGGTGGATTGGGAGGTAAACTGAGGCAATGAGTCACCAGGGTCAGGACTGAGGTTTTGAGAGAGGAAAAACTGAGACGGCATCCCTGCTTATCTCCCCTAAGCACCTCCTCTCTCTTCCTAGACCACAATGCCTCGATAAGCCAGCCCAGCGCCAGGTGGAGCGAATCCGAGTGCATCCATGGAGGGGCCCCTGGCAGGTGGCCTGGTCGCCCCCGATCGTCCTCGAGGCCCAGAGAGACTGCCTGGCCCAGCTCCAAGGGAGGACATCGAGGGTGGGGCCGAGGCTGCTGAGGGTGAAGGTAGCATCTTCCGATCTACCCATTACCTACCTATGACGAAGGAAGGTCCCCGAGATATTCTGGATGGCAGAGGTGGCATTTCTGGTAAGAGGGAACATCCAGCGGGTCCCCAAGGCTCATAGAACGCCAGGTCACCCAACCTAGCAGGTGCTGAGTTTGGGATTCCGATTCTCCTTGAGTCCAGTGCCTTCTCTGTGCCTCTGCTTAGTTTCCCATTTTACAGTTGCGCAAACAGTTGCTTTGGGTTCCCAGTGGGTGGCAAGAGTAGGACTGAAACTCAGGTTGGCCCAGCTCTCTCCTCTGCAATGGACACTAATTAAAACCAAGTGCCCATCTCAGCACCCTGAGGTCCTGTTCCCCTTGCGTACCCCCTTCCACCAGTCTATCAGCGCCCTCGCTGTCTTGGTTGTCTTGCTTCTGCACTCTGGGCTGAAACAGCTTGTGCCCTCTAGTGGCAAGGGGGAGAATGGGGAGTTGGATTTCTGCTCCCCTTTGTGCCTTGGTTACCCTACAAAAGGGTGTATCTTACATTGTCCCCACCTGAAGATTTATTAATCATTCATTAAATACTGAGCACCTACTGTGTGCCAGGCTCTGTTCCAGATGCTGGGAAAACACCCATAAACCAAAGAGGCAAGAATTTTTGCCTCTCTAGGGGCTGCCGTTCTAGAAGGGCAGATGGACAACAAAGAACTAAGCAAATATCATAAAGGCAGTTAGTGATAGAGGCTGCAAAACTACGAAACAGAGTGCCAGGGTCACTCGTAGGGGACCTAGGAAAGCCTCCCTGGGGAAATGGCTTTTGAGTAGAGCACAGAATGGATGGTGGGAAGAAACAGCAAGTCCAAAGGTCCTGTGGTAGGGAGGAACCTGGCATATTCAAGACCAGGCAGGAGCCTGGTATGACTGGAGAACCTCTCCCTTCATCTCCTTGTCCTGCCTGCAAAGGCTTTGGTTCCCAGGAACTCCTCTGCACCTCATTGTCAGTTTTCTACCTGTCAAGCCCTTTGCACCATATCCCTGTTGTTATTATTATCATGTATTAGAAGTGGAAAAACAGAGACCTTAAGGGGTGAAATAAGTTGCCCAAGATCACAAAGCCAGGCAGTGATGTGGGTTTGACAGCATCAGCTGCTGTGCCTCACTCATCTTTGGGGGTCCTTGGCCTGTCCCTGCCCGTCAGCACCTCTTATAATGCTCCAGTATTTAGAGAGCACCTTCATGGGGCCAAGAACACACCATCCCTGCCATCACGGACCCTACTGTCTGGGGCAGGTGAGACAAATATGCACGAGGTATAAGGACACAGTTACTAAGCTGTGAAGGAAGAAGCACCCAGCCCAGCCTAGGGGCACCTAGGAGTCCTTCAGAAAGTCAAAGGCATGAGGTGAGGGATAGTGAGCCCACCTCAGGGGGCAGAGGGTTAGTGCAGCACCTTAAAAATTGCTTCCTCAAGGACCAGAGAGCAACAGAATCTTGTCTAGGTCACACAACTGGCCAGGGCAGGATCAGGGCCTGGACTGTACAGGAATCTGCAGAAACAGGCTGTGTAGGCCTGGTTCTGAGGGATTGAGCATTTCTTCTCTACCTGGTAGACATCCCAGGTCTGCAGAGAAGGGAAAAGTAGGTAGGTAAGTGTGACCTCGCTCTCCCCAGGGAGCAACCAGAGATTCACAAATGCACCTGCCTTACAACCTGGGGAAGCCGGGTGCAGTAGTGCACTCCTATAATCCCAGCACTTGGGAGGCTGAGGCAGGAGGATTGCTGTGAGTTTGAGGCCAGCCTAGGGTACATAGTGAATTAAGGCCAGCCTGAACTACGTAGCGAGACTCTGTTTCAAGAAAAAAAAAAATACAGCCTAGAGAGGAGGGGGATGTAGCCACCAAAGAGTCAGGCCCACCCTTTATGGTCGCCCTGAGCAAGTGGGGGTATAGGGTAGAGGTGGCTGGACTCAGGGTGGCATCATGGCCTAGAGGTTGGAGGAAGCCGTGGGTTTTGGATACTGTGTCTCCTTCTGTCCTCTTGGCCTGCCTGATCCCCCAGACTCGGGCACCTGCCCTGAGAGTCTTGTGGTGCCTAAAAATAGGAACAGCCTCTGGGGCTGCTGATCCACCCCAAAGCCTGGGCCTTCCTTCTTCTACACTCAGCCCTTGGAGACCCCCAAGGACTCCCTGGAGTGGCCATCTCTAAATTCCTCTTCCTGGACAAGGATGTGTCCGTGACCTGCTCTGTCTTCCGTTATGGCTGTTGGCTGGGAGCCTCCTGGATCTCCCATAGCTGCTGCCCCAAATGTGTCTGAGATTGGGCGTACCAGGTATGGCAGAGTTGGGGGCAGGGAGGGGGCTTCAGACATTCTGCATGGATCGCCGAAGAGTCTGGTGCATGTTTCGAATTGTGCTGGGGACAGGGCACTCGAGGACAAGTTGTTCATCATTTCTGCCCTCGTGGGGCCTCAGGCTGTGGAGGAAATCAGCCTGGAGCAAACTGGCCTGAGGCTCTGAGGTCAGCCTCCAGCTTCTACCCTGGGTCAGGGAGGAGCCCCAACCTTCCAGGAGCCCCACCTCCCTTCTTTCTCTCCATGACTTGCTTCCCCGGATGGAACATTTACTGTGCTCTTGTTGGAATCCATTGCTTGCCCTGCAGGAGTGGGTAGGTGGCTGTTCTGATTGTACGGAGGAGGAAACCGAGGCTTGGAGTGGGCAGGAAGCCCTTCAGATTCCACAGCAGGGCCTTGAACTTGGACTTGGCTGGCTCCAAAGTCCCACCTGCACCGTGTCTCTCACACAGGCTCTCTGCTTGGCCTCCTTCCTCCAAAGTTGCTGCCACTAAAAATAGGAATCCTCGCTGGAGCTGCTCAGACAAAGAGGACAATGTGACCCCCCTGGCTTATGGAATTCTTAGACAACAGCAATCGCAGAATCATCAGATCTGGGACACCCAGAATCTCAGCACCGTGGGGTTCCAGAATCTCAGAAGCAGGACACCCAGGACCCTCAGAGCCCTACTTCTAGGGTGTGAATCAGTCAACCTTGGAAGAAGTTTTCATGTGTGACTCGTGTGTCCTTGAGAGACCCTGTTTCTTGGAGTTGTTCTTCCTTGGCTGGTCCAGGCCTTGCCTTCCCAGCCATCCCACCCTCTAACATCCCACCCTAACTTCAGCCCTGGCACTCGAACACGGCCCTGCTCCCCATCCATCCACCCCCATGGTTCTTAAATGGGGGTAACTGACTCCTGCTTCAGGGGTTATGTCAGTAACGTCGGGAGACGTTTTTGGTGGTCATGACTGTGGGAGAGGGAGGTGGTGGCATCTAGGGGGCGGTGAAGTACCTCAAGGATGCTACTCAGCCTCCTACAGTGCAAGGCTGCCCTCCACCCTCACCTTTGCTTTCCAGACTATGCCACCGCCACAGCCCAGATCTCAGGCTCAGCAGTCCTCAGACAGCAATCACACATCCCTGATCATCCCGGTTGCCCGTTTCCCTCCCTTGATTCCCCATAGTCAACTCTCAAGTTCCAGGACAAATTGGAATGTACAAGATGGAAAAAAAGCAATCGCCCCGACCCTTGCCCTCTTTCTGGACCATCTTCAAATTGAGGCTAATCCAGCAATTGCATCTGTCGGGCCCTGGCCAGGGCACAAGTTCCCCCAGTGTGTTAACCTTGGCCCAGACAATTGGCCTGCTCCCCAGTTGGCACGCTTGCCTGTGTCAGGCAAGCGTGGCGGGCAGAGAGACGCAGGCCAGGATTCCTGTGGTCGCTCCAGGCATTGGCTCAGCAGGCGGATAATGGAGAGTTGGCTCTATCTGTGTTGGGGGATTCCCAGGAAGGGATTCCATCCTAGGATTTGGGCCTAGATGGGGGTACAGAAGGCAGTGATGAGCCCCACGTAGCTTAATCTGGACCAGCTCCTCATCCATCACCTGGCATGTATTTGTGGAACACATGTGTGCCAGGCACTAGAATGCTAAGTGAAGGAGGCTGACAGGGTCCTGCTCTCATGGGACTGAGGTATTTACAGGAGACTGACACAGTCATTCGGAGAGGGAAGCTGGCAGTTTCAGGGAGTACTGGGAAAGCAATGAGACAGGTGCAGAGAGAGCAGATGATAGGGAATCCCTGGAATAGGTGGCTTGAGAAGATTGCCTTGGGCAAGTGCAAAGGGCCCAAGGCTGGAAAGAGTTAGAAGGGCCTGAGGCTTCCCGAGGAGGCCCTGCAGTCTGGGCAGAGGCAGCGAGGGGCCAGGGGAGGTGGGAGAGGTTGGCGTCAACACCCAACCTCCTAGGGCAGAGATGCTGACTCCTTTAGAGCTTTCAGTGATAAACACCCCACTGCAGCACTGTCCTAGGGCCTTGCAGTGGCGTTTGGGAATCTGGCTTTTACTGTAAGCGTAATGAGAAGCCAGCTGAGTTTCTACCAAGGGTGTGACTTTAAACCATCACCCTGGTTGCCGGCTTGGGGAAGCAGAGGGGTGGAAGGCAGCAAGGCCCTGGGGTCCCCCAGGAGACCTATGGGGACTCCTGCAAAGAAAGCCCTTTCGGGGCTCAGGAATGCAGAGGCCGTAGGCCTCTCGGGGAGAGGGGCTGGAAGCCAGCAGGGCCTTTCTGAGGTGCCCCGCAGGCCTCCCAAAGCTGGGGTGTGGAGCCCCAGGCAGGGGGACCCCAGCCCCTCAGGGTCTCCCCTCTCTGTTGCAGACGGGCAGCCCTATCCTGGCCTCAGCGAAGCCCTCCCCCGTGCCACCTCCGCCACCCATCGGATCAGCAGCTGGTGAGTGCCATGCTGGCCCTGACCTCAGGGAGGGCAGGGGGGCCCAGGCCTGAGAGAAGTGCCCGGGAGATGAGAAGGGGACAGGAGGGAATCAGAAGGCCAGGCAGGAGGAGGTGACTCCTAGCAGGCAAGCCCCTGGGTGTGTGCTGGGGGTGGGGGAAGGTCTGGCATGAACACAGACGGTCAACTCTCATTATCTCTGCCAGGAGCAGGGCCAAAGAGGCATGAGCCTGCAAGGTGGACCCTTGGAGTCCTGTCTCTCTGCCAGGTTACCCTCCGAATGATGTTAGGCCTCTCTCAGCCTCAGTTTCCTTATCTGCAAAACAGAGCCATGAGATGCATCTCACAAATTTGCCTTAAGAAATCAAGGGGCACTGGGTAAGAACAGGAATCAAGCACAATGCTAATAGCCACTAGCTTTCCTTAAGCAACATGGCGGGTGTCAGTGGGTAATAATGTTACCAGCTCTTGCAATGAACCATAGTTAACTGCTAGGTAGGTGCTGAGCCCTTGGCAGGCGTTTATTCCACTGAACCTTTGCCACAGGATGATCCTGTTCATTTCACATGTCACGGGTGGGTCTGAGAGGCGGCTCTGTGGTCTCTGTTCCATCTGACCGGGGAACCCATTTCTTTTCTTTCACGTGCACAATCAACGTCCCCTCATGAAAGCAGGATCTTAAAAATGAGGGGAGAATTGAGCAGCAACAGTCATAATAAGAACTTACGTTGCTCACAAGCAACAGGAGAAGCAAAGTGCTTCCCTGAGCTACAAGTTGTGCCCATCTTCACCCTATGTCTTACAGGATCAGGGTCCCCATATAAAGGTTGTGGTTTTGAGCATTAAAAAAAATTTTTTTTACATTGCTGGGATCCAACTCAGGACCTCATGCATGCCGGGCAAGGGCTCGTAACACAAAGCTAGTCCCCATCGCTGCTTGCAAGTATTTAAATAACCACCTGCTGTGTGTGATGTTTTCATTGGTGACAGCTCTGAGAAAACTCCTTAACCATGTGTCTGTCTTGGCACATGCCTGTCATCCCAGCTACCCAGGAGGCTGAGGCAGGAGGATCACAAGTTCAAGCCCAGCTTGGGCAACTTAATGACTGAGCAAGGCCCAGTGGTAGAATGCTTGCCTAGCATGTGAAAAGCCCTGGATTCAATCCCTTCTACTGAAGAAAACAAAAACAAAAACCTCCTTAGCCATTGTATAAGGATGAGGAGGTTCCTGGTTCCGAAATTCATCTCCATTTTGAGGACTCGAAAACTGAGGTGCAGGGAAGTTGCCTTGTCTCCCCTGCCTACCTTCCACTTGAGAAGGTCACTGGGGCCAGCAGGTGAGCACTGCCCATCAACTACCTCTGACTCTGCCCTTTCCAGGGGGACATGTAGGGAGCATGTGTCTCTTTCGAATTGTTCTGCTGCAAAATTAACTTGCACCAAATTTGGGTGAGAGGTGTAATTAATTAGAACCTGGGTTTGGGAGTACTAAGACAGGAACAGCCTAGAACACAGGTCATAGCTGTGAGTCCTCCTGGAGGAGAGATGAAGGGTGACATTGCCACTAGACTCGGGGGTGTTCCTTAGAGGCTGCCCCAGGCCCCCGTGGCCTGCACATTTCCCCATGATGCAGTGGGTCGGGGCTGTGTAGACAGCCTAGACTCCAGCCTGGCTTTGACCCAGCGGTTCTAGAAGAGCTGGGTGTGGTAGCACATACCCATCATCCCTGCACACAGGAGCCTGGGGCAGGAGGGTTGCTGTGAGCTGGAGGCCAGCTGGACTGTGTAGCAAGACCTTGTCTCAGAAAAACAAACACAAATAAAAATAATAATTCTAGAAGGTCCCACCCTCGCTCCCTCCCTCCCCTTACCCCCTATATACCTGGCCTTTCCGAAGTTACCCTCGGGCTGGGTCTCTGGGGCCTGCCTCAGATGGCCTGGGAGGACTCCCTGTCATCTCTACTGTGGGAAGGAGAACTGAGGCCCACACCTAACCTGTCCGCATTTGGCCCTTCCTTACAGCTGCTGGGATGGAGGCAGCCTGGACTTCCGGCCGGGCTCCCCACCATCCCATTTACTGGGTCCTTTCCCTGGCCCCCCTGATGGCCAGGGGCCCTGGGAGCGTCCCCTGGTCCAGGAGGCTGGGGAGGGCATCCCATCTGAGCGGAGGTTTGCAGACTCAGTCACTATGACAACCATGAAACCCCACGCCGAGCTTGACGGCTCTAGGAGGTTCTTGTACCACCAGGGTGAACTGAAGCTCGTAGAGAAGGCCCCCCAGGGCCACCCCAGGTTTGACTGGCTCCAAGACATGGAAGAGCAAGGACCTCTGCGGAACGCAGGGCTGCACCTGGACCTGCCTCCACAGCCGTCTCCCTTAGCTTCCTTCAGGAGAGTGATCATGCCGGTGGAAGATACCCCCAGGACCTTGGACATGGAGATGGTGGGCACCAGAGAAGACCTCAAAGGGTTGTCCCAGCCCTCTGAGTGGGGCCTGCCCACGGCAGCCTCGGAAGTGGCCACACAGACGTGGACGGTGAACTCAGAGGCATCCGTGGAGCGGCTGCAGCCTGTGCTGCCTCCCGTCCCGACAGGGCCCTACCTGTGCGAGCTGCTGGAGGAGGTAGCTGATGCTATGGCCAGCCCCGAGGATGAGGACGAGGAGGAGCCGGCCGTGTTCCCATGCCTCGAGTGCAGCATCTACTTTAAGCATAAGGAACACCTCCTAGAGCACATGAGCCAGCACCGCCGAGCCCCTGGCCAGGAGCCCCCCGCAGACTTGGCTCCCCTGGCCTGTGGCGAGTGTGGCTGGGCCTTCGCCGATTCCAGTGCCCTAGAGCAACACCGGCAGCTACACCAGGCCTCCCGGGAGAAGATCATTGAGGAGATCCAGAAGCTGAAGCGATTTCCGGGTGATGAGGGCCGTGAGGCCCGGTTACAGTGCCCCAAGTGCATCTTTGGCACCAACTCCTCCCGGGCCTTTGTGCAGCATGCTAAGCTGCATGCACGGGAGCCGCCTGGCCAGCCTGCCAGGGAGACTTTCGGGAGCAGCAACAGGGCTGGAAGCCCAGGGTCTGACGCCAGCACCCTTGTCTACCCACCCTGTGGAGGCGCCTCGGGCCTCAGTGCCTGTGTCTTCTGTGGCTTTCCCGCACCCAGCGAGAGCCTGCTCAGGGAGCACGTGAGGCTTGTGCACGCCCAACCCCACTGGGAGGAGGATGGTGAGGCCTTTGAGGAGGACCCTACGAGCCAGCCAGGCACTAGCCAGGATGCGTACACCCGCTTCTCTGACACTGCTGCTATGGACTACTTTGACAAAGCTGAGCCACTCTTGGCCCCCACGTGGCGAGAGAACCCTGCTGGATACAACCCGGGCCTGGCCTTTGGCCCAGACTGCCAGCAGCTGGGCATGAGGGATTTCCCACTGTCAAAGCCACTCCCACACCACTCCAGCCAGAGGCCTCTTGGAAGGCTGGCCTTTCCGTCTCCATTGGCATCTACCCCTTATCCCATACAGCTCAGTAGAAACAGAAGCACTGCTCTCCCACAGGGGCTGGTGGACCAGAGGCATCCTTGGGGCGAGGAGGAGGAAGACGAGGATGTAGTGTTGACTTCTGAAATGGATTTTTGCTCTGAGAATGGGGTCTTCCCAGGCCCCGCTACCCCCAGCCTCATCCCCCAGCCAGCCCTAGAGCTGAAGCGCACTTTCCAAGTTGCCCTGCAGGCAGCAGAGGCCTCAAGGGCACAGCGGCAGCAGCTCCGAGGGATGGTGCCCATTGTGCTGCTGGCCAAACTGCAGCCACAGGTCATGGCTGCAGCAGCCAGGGCACCCCCAAGGCTGCAGCCTGAGGAGTTGGCATTAGAGGTTACCCACCCCCTGGATTTCCTGCTCCTGGATGCACCCCTTGGTGGCCCACTGGGGCTGGACACACTCCTGGAGGGAGACCCGGGCATGGCCCTGAAGAACGAAGAGCGGAAATGCCCCTACTGCCCTGATCGCTTCCACAATGGCATCGGCTTGGCCAACCATGTTCGGGGCCACCTGAACCGCGTGGGCGTCAGTTACAACGTGCGGCATTTCATCTCCGCAGAGGAGGTGAAGGCCATCGAACGCAGGTTTTCCTTCCAGAAGAAGAAGAAGAAAGGTAGGGCAGTTTTGCTCCGACATCCACCTCCCTGTGAGGCCTGGGAGCCGTATGGCCAGGCAGCTGAGTTCTAAACCCCACTACCCTCACTTTAACTGCCCTAGCACTGTGCAGAGTGAAACTGGGGACACCCTCCCAAGAGCCCTAGGAGTCACAGCAAAGGTCACCACCAGAGATCAGTGGATATGGGGGTATGCCCCAATGCCCTGGCCATGCTGGCAGCTGGAGGAAGGGGTCTGGGTGGAGGAATCAGTCCTAGGCAGAGTTCCATTTAATTCCTCGAGCAAGGTCCCTTCTGTTCTTGGCACTGGGGGCCGCATCAGTAAATGAAGCTGTAGTTCTTGCCCTCCTCAAAGCCATGGCCCAGGCCAGGAGCAGTGAGACTGTCAGTAGGCTTCAGAACTTCGGGTGCCTGAAGGATATGTGGGTTCCAGGGCCACAAGGCTCTGATTCTAGAGGTTGGTTTTCAGTGGGGCTGATAGCTCTGGGTGGTTCTGATGTCAGTAGTCATGGTACCCACGGAGGGGGATGTCAGGATGGGGATTTGCATGTGAGTGCTGTGTGTATACAGTAGGAGGGAAGCAAGGAGTGGACCCCCAGAAAAGAGGTAGTTAGACATCACAGTGGGCCTTGGGGAGCCAGGCGGCTGGGGAAGCTGAGAGGAAATCCTTCACTCCACCTAGGTATTCAGGGAAGGCTCACAGGACAGTGTCACGTCTTCTGTGTGTTTCTTTAAGCAACATGTATTTAATTCACAGCACTGAGGCAATGGTGAGCCAGAATAGACAAGAGGAGGTTACCTACTGAGCATGCACCCAGATGATTCCAAATTCCACAACTTGGAGGGAGGACCCAGGAGGCCAGGCTTCCTGGCATGGGAGGTGGGTGCATGGAGATGAGGCAGGCAGGAGTATCTTAGGAGCAGAGGGAAAGACAGGCTGTCCAGGCTGATTGACAGAGGGTAAGGGGTTGGGGTTGCAGGGTGATCTCACCACCACCCCACCCCACACAGTCCATGTCCTCTCTCTGCAGTGGCCAACTTCGACCCGGGTACCTTCAGTCTGATGCGATGTGACTTCTGCGGGGCAGGATTTGACACAAGGGCCGGCCTTTCCAGCCACGCCCGTGCCCACCTGCGAGACTTTGGCATCACCAACTGGGAACTCACCGTCTCGCCCATCAACATCTTACAGGAGCTGCTAGCCACTTCGGCGGCCGAGTTGCCCCCCAGCCCACTAGGGCGCGAGCCTGGTGGGCCAGCTGGCAGCTTGCTGACCTCCCGCCGGCCACGCTTACCTCTCACTGTTCCCTTCCCACCCACCTGGGCTGAGGACCCTGGGCCGGCCTACGGGGATGGTAAGGCAAGGAGGGGGCAGGTGGAATGGAGCTCAGAGGGATGTGGGGACGGATGAGGGAAGCGGGTGGACCCTCTACATTTCTGGAAGCATTTCCGATCACTTTACAAAGTATTGACAAACCTGCCTCATCGCTATCCTGCTACTTAGAAGTCATGTCTGTTTCATGCAGGGGCTGGACCAGGGCCCCTTTCTAGATCAAGTTTCTCCTTGCAAATGCTATTGAGCTCTTACTACGATCCAGCATTGTTATTTCATAGCAACAAATTCATGGAGATTCTCACAGTGACCCTAATAAGGTGGGTGATATCATCATCCCCATTCTACAGAAGAAAAACTGAGGCACAGAGAATTTAATTAACATGCCCAAGGTTACACAGCCAGAAAGGCTCCTGGTTCCTTTTTTCTTTTTGAGACAGGGTTTCACTATGAAGTTCAGGCCAGTCTTTAACTCACTATATAGCCCAGACTGTCCTCAAACTTACAGTGACCCTCCTGCCTCAGTCTCCCAAGTGCTAGGATGATGGGAGCACCAGCATGCTTGGACAGATTACTTTTTTTTGGGGGGCGAGATTCTTTGTTCTTAAATCTTCTACCTTGAGCAGCCCTGCCCAATAGAATTTTGTGAGATGAGGAAAATGTTCTTTAGCTACCTATGCTGTCCTACAGGGTCACCACTGGTCATGTGTAGCTATCACACACTTGAAATGTGCCTAGTACTGGCCATCCTATGGATGGTGCAGACCTAGAGATCAGATTGTAGCTTTTCAGCAAGTGTCTGCTTTGTCTGGCAGCACTGATAAAACTCTTCCCATATTTGAATACTTGCTGTGCTAAGGTTTCAACTTGTATCAGCTCAGGTTTGCCTGCAATCACTTGTGGCATGGGTGGTGCCAAGAGTTGATTTGTTGTTACTGCTGCTGCTGTTTTAGGGAGTTTGTTTTGTTTTTGTGGTGCTGGATTGAATCCAGGGTCTTGCATGTGTTAGGCAAGCGTGATACCCTTCAGCTACATGCATCCCTGACCCTAAGATTGTTGGTTACCCATTTTATGGACAAGAAAACTGTGTATCATCTGCTTTGCAGTAGTCCAACAGGCAGAACTAGACTCTTGAGCACATCATTTGCTAGTTGTCCTTAGAAGTTTCCTCCCCTCTCCCCCGCGGGCCAGAGCGGACGGGTTCCAGATTGGGGAAGGGCCAATGGCCACATGGTAGCCCCACCCAGCTGTCAAGGAACAGCTGGGTGCAATCCGTTAGTAGCTGGAGAGGGAGAAGCAGGCAATGCTTGAAATGTAGGTGCTGGTGGGCCGGGGGAGTTCCCTGGGACTGCAGGACAACACCTAAGACAGCTGGATACCAAGATGATATTGGGGGAATATTCGTGGTGAGAATCAGGTGACTTCCAAGATTGTCGGAAGAGACTTCCAGGAAAGAGAATAGGGCAGGGTCTCAGGGCAGGTCCTAGCTCCGCCCTTCGAAAGGCTGAATGCTAATCTTGAGGTTCTGGCGTGCAGCTTGGAGGATTCCCATCTTAGACGTAGGGCTGGAGAGGCAGTTGGAGGCTGCTCGGCGCGTAGCCTGCGTGCAAGGGTGGGCCGGGGCTCGAAGGCAGCTCAGGGTTTGAAGCCGTCATTTCTGAAGGGCTTACAAGAGCTGTTGGCTCTTGGTACTCGGCGCTCGGCGCTCGACAGGCCAACCTGGGCGCGCCCCGACGGGCGGGGCGGGGCGGAGTGCGTTTGGCGGTGGCGTTTGGTGCTCGACTGCTCTCGCCTGGGGCGGCCGCCCCGCGTGCGCCGGAGCCAAGATGGCCGCCTCCACCGCCCAGTGCCGAGTGACAAAAGCTGAGAGCAAGGCGGCGGCGGGGCCGCGCGCGGGGGGAGCCCGGGAGCGCGCGCCCGCGGGGGCGCCCCCGCCCAGCCCCCCGAGCCCGGGCCCTGTGGCCCTCCCCGCGCCGCCGCCGCCCCCACCGCCGCTGCCGCCGCCGCCGCCGCCGCGGGACGGGCCCAAGGCCAAGCCGGAGCCGGGACCCGGGCCCGCGCTCCCACCGGGTAAGAGGCGGCTCCGGGAGGGTCCGGGAAGGGGGAGTCGGTGTCCCGCGCGCCCGCTATGCCCCGGATGCCCGCCATCCCGTCTGCGGGGTCCCTGCTCCCCCCGCCCCGGCCCCAAAAGTCGCGCGGGCCGGGGAGCGACCCTGTCGCCGTCGCAGGGTCCCGGGGCGGAGCAGCCCCCTGCCGCTACCTCTCGGGATCCTCGACCCGCGTGACAGGCGTCCCCTGCTTGCTGCGGGGTCGCGGGAGCGTCCCTTGTTGCGGTTCCGGTCCGCCTCGGTGCGCAGCCCCACTTTGGCCCTGTCGCGTTTGACAGACGCGCCCATCCACCCGGAGACTTCGGCAAAGTTCTTGGGATCTCAGTCCCCTCCTGGCTTCCCCGCCTGCCTTTTTGCTTCTGTGGGACTCAGAGTGAGCCGGGGCCCTACCGGGCTCCTCTGCCTCCTGGTTCCCACGGAGCAATCCCGAGGTTCCCCAGAACAGTTCCTTCACACCCAGAACTCTCACTGTGCCCCGAACTATGCACGTCAGGCAAACCGGTTTCCTGGGCCCTTTTCTGTGAAGAATTAAACCAGGAAAACCCACCCTTGTTTTTTTCTCCCTAGATGCTTCGGAAACTTCTCACAAAGTTCTTTGATTCCCACCCTCCTTGTCCCACAGTCAGATTCATGCTGGTCGAGGCCTGTGTTCTTGCCTTACTCCATTTAGGAGTTGACGGGATGAGTAGCCCACCCCGGACCCATGATGTCTCTGAAGTCCTAACTCGAGTTGCCTTATACGATGGAGATTTCTCCTGAGCCCTGAGCCCCTCTGTGCCCCTGCTTATGAATTATCTCAGGCCTCCTCACTCTGGTCTAACTTTGTCAAGTTCTCCTTCTGATTATCCCACTTCTAAGTACCTCTAAGTTCTGTCCAGAGAGTTGGTTTTCTCTGATACCGGGGATATGAGCGTCTCAGCTCAGACTTGCAGGGCATCCCCAGACCTGCTCACCTCCTAGTGGGTGGAAGCTGCTGTTTATCTGTGCAGTCATTGGGCAATCTCAGTGTCCCTGTATTATGCTGGCATTGGGGTTTATGGGTGGAGCTTCAGTTTTCTAAGGGGGTAAGATGCCTCCTAGAGTCAAAACAGGTGCCAAAGGTGAGGCAGAAGTGGCATCCCCTGTTATTCTGGGAGTAGACCGTCAGACTCTGGCTTGAGTCTGTCTCCTCCACCCCACAGGCCTAGGTTCTGAGGAAAACACAATGGTGGCCATGGACTTGGGGTCTCCCCCACTCCCTAAGAAGACCTTGCCTGTGCCCGGGGCTCTGGAGCAGGTGGCCAGTCGACTGAGCACCAAAGTGGCCGCAGAGGTTCCTCATGGCAGCAAACAGGAGCTGCCGGACCTCAAGGGTGAGTGGCCCAGGTGACAGGGTGTGTGCGTGGGGGTTGTCGGCCAGGCTACTCATACTCACAGGGCAGCTCTTAGAACTGGGAGTTAACGTGAGCCCCCAAGTTGGACCTGGCTTTGTATCTAGTGCCTGCAGGCACTGAGGAAACCCCCAGCTATCTTCTCCCTTGAGCTTCTGCAGCCCCAGCTGTATGTGCTCCCCAGCAGCACCCTCACTGGACGATCCAGAGAAGCGGTATACGTGGTGGTCGAGAGCTTACAATCAGGCTGGGTCATTTAGCAGCTGTGATTCTTGTTAGCTGTTCCATCTTCCATGTAACACTGATTGATCTTTCAGTTGATTGTGAGGTTGTTCTGAGCAGTGACAAGCATCGTGCTGGTTCCTAGGAATGTCAGAGGAGCAAAATGGACCTGGCCTGTGCCCTGGGTCATCAGAACTGGGGAGGGGGAGGCGGAGGAGTGAATGGACAAGAGATAAAGGCACTACAGGCGGGCGTGCAGGGAGCCACTGGGACCCCGGTCGGGCCTCCCGCCCAGCGTTTAGGGCATGCGCTGAGCCACGGACAGTGGCTCGGATTCATCTCAGCGTGCAGCTTGTGGTTGACAAGCTAGTGTTTATGTGACCATGTTGCCAGGGCACCCTGGTGCTTGGGAGATCTGAAAGGGATCCCCAGTGACGACCGCATAAGGGCCCTGCCTCCTACTCTGTACCCTTGGGCACAATGCTTCCCTTCTCTGAGCCTCAGTTTACTTACTTGCAAACCAGATGGGCCAATCCCCATCTCATTAGAATCGCTATAAGGATCAAGGCAGTTTAAGAGAAGCAGACGCTTAACATGGGGTCTTGGTGAAGGGGAGGAGAGGTAGGTGTGCTGGACCTGCAGCTAACAGCCTCCTCTCCTGGTCTCCATCTTGCCCTCCAGCCCAGAGTCTGACCACCTGCGAGGTCTGCGGTGCCTGCTTTGAGACCCGCAAGGGTCTGTCCAGCCACGCACGTTCTCACCTGCGTCAGCTTGGAGTGGCAGAGTCAGAAAGCAGTGGTGCCCCCATCGACCTCCTCTACGAGCTTGTGAAACAGAAGGGCCTGCCTGATGGTCCCCTTGGGCTGCCCCCGGGCCTGGCTAAAAAGTCCAACTCACCGAAGGAGTTGATTGCGGGCTCTACCCGGCCTGGCCTTCTTAGCCTGGCCAAGCCCTTGGATGCCCCTGCTGTCAACAAAGCCATCAAGTCGCCTCCAGGGTTCTCAGCCAAGGGTTTGGCCCACCCACCCAGCTCTCCACTGCTCAAGAAGGCACCACTGGCCCTGGCGGGCTCCCCTACCCCGAAGAATCCTGAGGACAAGAGCCCCCAGCTGTCTCTGAGCCCCCGGCCAGCCTCCCCAAAGGCACAGTGGGCCCAGTCTGAGGATGAGGGGCCCCTGAACCTCAGTGAGTGTGGGTCCTGGGTGTTGGGGGGGGTCCCAGCACTGGGAGGGACAGTGGGGGCTGCAGCTCCTACCTCCTGGGTCAGCTGGGTCACAGTGCTGGTTGAGGCGCTCACTGTCTCCCCTACTTTACACATCATGCCTGGAGACCTGGCTGCAGCTGCTGAGCCCACTGGGGTCCTCCTCAGCACATCAGGGTAGCTCTCATCTTCTGGGGTAAGGGTGGGTGGTATAGTGAGAGTCATCAGGACTCTTGTAGGCCCGGCTTCCCTGGCGGGCATTTTGGGCATCTGGATCCTGCAGGTAGACAGGTGATCCACCTGACAGGAGGTCCCTGTGGTTGGCCAGTGTTGTGTCTTTCTGACCAACCCATGTATAGGTATCTTTCGCTCTTGGTGCCCAGGGGTGGAACCCTTCTACCAGGGTTGCCTGTGGGCTTGGTGTATAGGGTTTGGGAAGAAAGAAGGGCATCGTGAACAGGTTTCATGAGGGACTTCTGCAGGACGTCAGGCTTTCCCAGATGTTTGCCGGCAGTAGCGTCTCAGCGGGGCAGAGTTTGGCCCCTGTCCATCAGGCGTCCCAGCTGAAGCCACTTGCACTGTGTCTGCTGTGCTTTCAGTAGTGGTGCCCTTGGCCATGTGGTGCTTGGCAGCCCCGTGGCCCCCAGCATTCACCCACTGCCCGTCCCCATAGCTTGCATAGCAGGGGTCCCAAGGGAGAGGGCCTGGGAGCATCATAATTTGCTGCACCGTTTGTCCACACAATGTCCTTAAATTCTCCACTTTTAGCTTTATGCCAAAGGGCTAGGCAGGGGACAGACATCTTGCTGCCCAAAACCTCTCAAATATGTGGCATAAAACCTGGATCCCAAATTGCCCAGGCAGCTAAGAATCACACCAGACCCTCCTGCCTCTGTCCTCCAGGGCCAGCCAAAGTGGCGGCCGTGAACCCCCCTGTGTTTTGTCTCCGCAGCTTTAGATAGTGACGGGGGCAGAGAGCTGGACTGCCAGCTGTGCGGTGCCTGGTTTGAGACCCGCAAGGGCCTGTCCAGCCACGCCCGCGCTCACCTGCGCCACCTGGGCGTCAGCGACCCGGACGCCAAGGGATCCCCCATAGACGTGCTCCACGGGCTCATCAGGAGGGACGGCGTCCAGATCCGCCTCCCACCCGGGCACGGCGCCCTGGCCCAGCTGGGGCGGCCTCCTTCCGCCTCTGCGGCCCTCTCCTTGCTCCCCCCTCTACCGCCGGCCAAGAAGGCCAAGCTGAAGGCCGAGGGTATGGCCAGCCCCTGGGGGAAGCAGGACCTCTCGGCAGCTGCAGCCGCCGGCATTTTCTGGGCCTCTGATGTGGAGCCGTCTCCTCTCAACCTCTGTAGGTTCTCGCTTCAGCCACCCTGTCCTCCCTGTGGGCCCTGGAGCCCCTCCCGGGGGAGGTCACAACCCCCTCCCTACTTCCTCCACAAGGGGGCAGGGAGTAGACAGGGGCCCTTGGCAGTGGGCTGGCTTTGCCCAGAGATCTTGTTGGCACTGGGCTGCTTGGCCCTCTCTTGGCCTTTGATCTCCATCACCATGACCCTCCCCGAGAATGAAGGCCAAGGGAGGGGTCCTGCCTTTTGGTATGGAAGGTGCCCACATCTGCCGCTGGTCTCGATGGCGGGTGGCATTTAGGCTTGCCGCTTCCAGCCTTCCCAGCCTGCCCTTGTTGGGACCCACAGAACCATGGACTCTGGGTTCTGTTCTCCACCGCCAGGACTGAGGGCCTGTTGGCTCTTCGGAGCCTCCCCTTGCTCCTGCCGGGTGTCTGGTCCCCTGTCATGCTCCCGAGCTCCCTAGCTTGCACCTGCCCTCCACCACCACCCTAGCCTGTGAGTGCGCTGCCACCCACACCCAGCCAGCCAGGACACTCCTGCAGGTGACTGTGCCAACGATGCCCACAATTCTGACTGTCCTTTTCTGCTCCTGCTGCAGCCTCCGGCCCAGAGCCAGCACGAGACATCCGCTGTGAGTTCTGCGGTGAGTTCTTTGAGAACCGCAAGGGCCTGTCAAGCCACGCGCGCTCCCACCTGCGGCAGATGGGTGTGACCGAGTGGTATGTCAACGGCTCGCCCATCGATACTCTGCGGGAGATCCTGAAGAGACGGACCCAGTCACGGCCCAGTGGACACCCCCACCCTCCAGGGCCCAGCTCAAAAGCCCTGGCCAAGGTTGTGGGCAGTGGAGGTCCTGGCAGCACACTAGAAGCCCGCAGTCCTTCAGACCTTCACATCTCACCCCTGGCCAAGAAGTTGCCACCACCACCAGGCAGCCCCCTGGGCCATTCACCAACTGCCTCTCCTCCTCCCACGGCCCGGAAGATGTTCCCAGGCCTGGCTGCACCCTCCCTTCCCAAGAAGCTGAAGCCTGAACAAATGCGGGTGGAGATCAAGCGGGAGATGCTGCCAGGGGCCCTTCATGGGGAGATGCACCCATCTGAGGGTCCCTGGGGGGCGCCGCGGGAAGACATGACACCCTTGAACCTGTGTAAGTGTGACCCTGTGGCAGGGCAGGGAGAACAGTTGGAGGGGTCTCCTCCCTGCTTCCCCTTGGGGTATCCATGGTGCCCAGGGTTGAAATGGAAGGGAGGCTACACAGGTCCAGAGGACACTGGGCCAGCTGTGCACTCCTGCTATGCAGACCCCTGCAACCAAGCTGCCGCTTGACTCCCCTTTACTCATACAGAGAAGGCAAAATTGTACCCTTCAGCAGTGCCGTTTTCCCTTGATGGGCAGTGATTTCCTATCAGGCTCTTAGGGAGATAAGACAGCAAGCATCGATTAGTGATGTCTGCCACAGCAGACAGGGCGGACAAATAGAGCTCAGTAGTGGATGTGCAAACTGTGTCTTTGACATTTCTGGTAATTGGATGCTTGGCATTTGGAGTCAAGTTTGAGTTGAGATCTTTTTTGTTCCATGACTGAGTAATAGGTGGCCTTGGGCAAGTTTCCTTGTTTGGAAGATGGAAATCAGGGGAAATCAGGTAGTCCTGCATCGATGCGGTTTCTCAGGGTTCAGCAGGGTAGAGCCCTTAGTGCAGTGTCTGCTCACAGAAGGCTCTCTGCAGCACTTGTCATGTTACTGTCTCTCGCTTCGCTCTCACACCATCGCTAGTCCATCCTGCATGGGTTGATCAGGCGTCTACCCTAAGCTAAGCAGATGAGGACAGCCCAGGCAGTGCTGGCGAGCTCACATGTGGGCTCTGTACCATGTGATCTAAATTGTTTAAATTTCACCCCTCCCAGTCCCTTTGAGAAGTGAGGGTTTCCATTGCCGTCTTACAGAGGAGGAAACTGAGGCTCAGAAAGGGAAGGTGGCTGTGCCAGCACCACACAGGGTGCGCCCTGAAGCCAGCTGCCGCACACAGAAGGGCTGCATACTTGACGGGAGCCTCTAGAGGCCCTGATGAGGGAGCAGGTCCTCGGAGTCTGGTGAGGGCGGTGGGGGCATGGATAGGGGCAGCCAGGCTGCCGGCACTGACATGGGCCTTGAGCTTGGAGGCTTCCTGCCCGCAGCCGCCGCCTCCTTCTCCCCCTCCCCACCCCCCCCAACTCCCTGCAGCGTCCCGGGCAGAGCCGGTGCGCGACATCCGCTGTGAGTTCTGCGGTGAGTTCTTCGAGAACCGCAAGGGCCTGTCGAGCCATGCGCGCTCCCACCTGCGGCAGATGGGCGTGACCGAGTGGTCTGTGAACGGCTCGCCCATTGACACGCTGCGGGAGATCCTGAAGAAGAAGTCCAAGCCGTGCCTCATCAAGAAGGAGCCGCCGGCTGGGGACCTGGCTCCTACCTTGGCTGAGGATGGGGCCCCCACAGTGGCCCCTGGGCCTGTGCAGTCTCCACTGCTACTGTCACCCCTGGCTGGCCGGCCAGGCAAACCAGGAGCTGGGCCGGCCCAGGTTCCCCGGGAGCTCAGTCTGACGCCCATCACTGGCGCCAAGCCCTCAGCCACCGGCTTCCTGGGCTCAGTGGCAGCCAAGCGGCCCCTGCAGGAGGACCGCCTCCTCCCAGCAGAGGTCAAGGCCAAGACCTACATCCAGACTGAACTGCCATTCAAGGCAAAGACCCTCCATGAGAAGACCTCCCACTCCTGTAAGCAGTGGGTGGCAGGGTCCTGGGAGGGCATCTGCCAGGGCCTCCAAGGCCAGGCAGTGCCGCAGACAACTACACTGACCCCGAGCAGGGCCCCTGAGGCAAGGTCCCTATGGGAGGTGGGATGATTGGAGGCCATCTGGGTACACTGGTCTCCTCTGGGCCCTGGCTCAGCAGCACCCCTCTGCCTGCAGCCACCGAGGCCTGCTGCGAGCTCTGTGGCCTTTACTTTGAAAACCGCAAAGCCTTGGCCAGCCATGCACGGGCGCACCTGCGGCAGTTCGGTGTGACGGAGTGGTGTGTCAATGGCTCGCCCATCGAGACGCTGAGCGAGTGGATCAAGCACCGGCCCCAGAAGGTGGGCGCCTACCGCAGCTACATGCAGAGCGGTCGCCCCTTCACCAAGAAGTTCCGCAGCACTGGCCATGGCCGTGACAGTGACCGGCGGCCGCCCCTGGGGCTGGCACCTGGGGGTCTGTCCTTCGTTGGCCGCAGTGTTGGTGGGGAGCCAGGACCCGAGGCTGGCCGGGCAGCTGATGGTGGGGAGCGGCCTCTGGCAGCCAGCCCACCAGGCACTGTGAAGGCTGAGGAGCATCAGCGGCAGAATATCAACAGTGAGTGCTGGTCCACGGAGGAGGGAGCCTGGGCGGGGACCACACGGCACCTGATGGGCTCTGGCCTCCATCTTTGCCAGTTGCTTTCCCTTCTGTGTACCATCCTACCCATCTAGGCGGCTGCCATCATCACCTGTCCTTCCTCACTAGTGCCCACAGCATCTGCCCTGACTTGCCGGAGGCAAGGTTGTCTCCAGGGCCCTGGCCTTCCTGTTTACCTCCCCCCACTCCCCACCTTAGAATTTGAGCGCCGACAAGCCCGCCCCCCAGACGCCTCAACAGTCCGGGGCAGCGAAGAGGCCAATGACCTGCATCATAAGCTGGAAGAGGTGCGGCAGCCCCCACCCCGTGTCCGGCCAGTCCCCTCCTTGGTGCCTCGGCCACCCCAGACATCACTCGTCAAATTCGTTGGCAACATATATACCCTCAAGTGCAGGTACGCCACCCCTGGGGATGGAAGAGCGAACACCCAGCTGGCCCTTGGCCACTGGGACCCTCAGAGCAGGATGGGCTGGTGGGCGTTGGGAGATATAGCCTCATGGGCAACACTGCCTCACGGGCTGTCCTTAGGTCAGACAAGACCCAGGCCAGGGCCCCTCATAGGCAGCTGTACCTCAGATTGTCAGGTGGATACCCCAGGTTTGTCCCCAGCAAAACCTGGGTTCAAATCCACACCTAATACTGCAGCTCAGTACCTCAAGCAAGGAGTTATTTCTCCATGTGTGTATCTCCCCACCCTTGAGACAGTTTTGCTAACAAGCCTAGCTGATAGACTTGATAAGGACTGAGTTTGTTTCTTTGTTTTGTTTTTTTTTGTTTGCTTGTTTTGTTTTTTTTTGAGACAGTGTTTTGCTATCTCAAAGTAGTTCAGGCTGGCCTTGAACTCTGGCTATCTTCCTGTCTGAGCCTTCTTAGTCCCAGGATTATAAGCATGGACTGAATTTTTAATAGTTAAAAAAAAACACCAAGAGTCATACCTGGTACATGGGAAACTCTCAACAAGTATTTGTCTGATTAAGAAGAAAACAGGTTCTAGTTAATTCTTATCAAAGTCCATATGTACATCAGAGACCAGGAAACTGGGCCTCTGAAGACGTGAGGTGACTCATCTCAGGCTACACAAGCCAAGTCAGAAGTAGGATTCAGGTTGGGCTGGGTGGCGCATGCCTGTAATCTCAGCACTGGAGAGACTCAGGCAGGAGGATCTCCACAGAGTTCAAGGCCAGCCTGAACTACAGCAACCCCATCTCAAAAAACGAAAACAAAAATCAAAAAGATTTAAACCCAGTTCTCTGGAGCCACAGAACTCTGGGTCTTCCGAGGGTTGCAAGGGGAAGAAAGAGGATCTGCTGCCTTGGGTAGGCTGTGCCTCTCCATGCCTTCTCCCAACTCAGAGCAGCTCGGGCCTGGAGCCAGGATGGCTGCCTGCGGAGAGGCATGCGGCTTCTTTCCGCACACATCTCCCTTAACTTTGGGGCATGTCTGTCTCCACGGGCAGCAGCAGGGGTGCCCAGGCACAGGGACGAGGTTTGTGCACCCCTTTCTTCACAGCAGCAGCCCGTCTCTCACTCTCGCCCCCGACACAGGTTCTGTGAAGTGGAGTTCCAGGGCCCCCTCTCCATCCAGGAAGAGTGGGTGCGGCACTTACAGCGGCACATTCTGGAGATGAATTTCTCTAAAGCAGACCCCCTGCCTGAGGAGCTCCCAGCCCCGCAGGCACAGACAGCTTCGGCAGAAGCGCCGTAACACAGAAGCATTCCAGATCTCTCCTTGTGCCACCTGTCTGTTTCTCCTCTGTGTCTTCTTCCCTCTCTTTCCCCTTTCCTTTCCGTTTCCAAAGGAGCAAGCCAAAACCTCAAACCGGCACCCCTGAGGGGCCGGGCACACTACAGCTGGGGTGCCAGGAGCCAGCTAATCACCCTTCCCCCAGCCCAAGGACTCTGGGGCCACAGGGTGTCTTCATGCAGTCCATGCTCCCCAGTCCCACAGGGGCTGCAGCCTAGTCCCTGGTGGCAGCTGATCTGGTCACAGGAGGAAAGCACCCTCCTGTGTCCAGCAGCCAGGCAGGGCTATGTCTGCCATCCGTGGCCATTCACAGAGACCCCAAAGACCCCTGTTCTGGTTCCCTCTGCCCCCATGCATATTGTCTCATACACGCACATGCAAACATACACCCTTGCACACATACCCGCACATGCACCTCCTGAGACCCGGGATCTACCCCAACTCCCTAGTTCCCGTGTTGAACAACCACATCATGCCACGGTGCTTGCTCAGGGGAAGCCTTGCTCCCTCTGCGGGCCTGCTGGGCCTGGGAGCCCTGACTGAGCCCACAATGCCACGGAAATCCTTGTTGGCTGCCCCCCAAAGGGGCCTTCCTAGCTGGGAAGAGCTCAGAGCTGACAGCTGCCTCCTGCCATGTCAAGGCCCCCCCAGCCTCAGGGGCTCTGGGGCCCGGGAGGGTAGGGTGGGGGGTGGGACTCTTCTCCCCCACCCCTTCCTCCCTCCCCTTTTTCACTGTTGCTTTCTATGTATAGCTCCCTAGACCTTCACTTTTTTAAAAACGCATTTTGTGTAGAGAAGGAACGTGGATCTTTTTATTTTGCAATCCTAGGCCAGCTAGATAATGGGAGCTGATTGACCTTTTAACTTTTTTCAGTGGCCACCTTTTGGTTATGATGTATTTAGAAGTATGTAAATTAGATTAAATTTCTCTTCTGGAAACACCCTGGGGCAGGCGGCCAGCGTGTGTTTTTCTGTCAAGTGGACAGGCTGGCAGCTGGGGCTGGGATCAGGGCCTCCCCCACCGCCCAGAGCCCCAGAGACCCTGGGTTTCCCCCATTGGCTGTCATGTTGACAGCACAGGTGGGACTGAGCCCAGGTTTGCAGCTCTTGGCCCTCTCTGCCACATCTGGTGGGTGGCTCTGGTTGGCTGGTGAAGCGGCTCCTGGAGCAGAAGAACTGGGGCTCCGGGTGGCCAGGCTGGGAGAGGAGTTGTGATGAAGAAACCGTGTGAGGAGGGCTTTCCACAGGCAGGTGCTGTCCAGTTAGGGCAGTGGGCACCCACTGTGTCTGTGTGGGGGGAGGCGTATGCTTGTGGGGAGTACTGGGTAGGGTGTGGGTGCAGAGAGCTGGTGTCCACCTGGCATTAAGACGTGACTCACGCTGGGTGCAGTGATGCATACTGTAATCCAAGCTTCAGGAGGCTGAGGCAGGATTGCCTGTGGGTTTGAGGCCAGCCTGGGCCATAGTGAGACCCTGCCTCAAAAAAAAAAAAGACATGTAAGTTGTTTTATGCAGGCCTTGAGGGGGTCTTCCCCAGAGCTTCAGACATCCTAGGCAGGTACCAAACCACTAAGCTACACCTCTAGCCCCAAAATACCTGACAGTGAAACACATCCTGATCCCAAGTAAGAAGGTGAAAAAGAGGAGCTGTGAAGTCCTGTGCCGTGTTGTTTGTTTTCCTCATTCTGTACATGTTTACTGAACATTTCTGAGACCATAAGTGATTTTGTTGGCTGCTCCTTGTTTGTTGCATGTGGTTTCCTGTTATCTTTTCACTAAGTGGCCAAATGCTAGGGAGTGGGAATGACGCTGGGCTGTGGACAGCGGGGCCTCCTGTAGCCCAGCCCAGGTTTTCTTGACCCTCCTACGGTGCCTGTGTCTGGGAAACAGGGCCCAAATTAACAGGCAGCATTAACGTGCCCACAAAGGTGGTCTCAGCCTCTTTGTTCCTCCTGCCCCAGGCCCGGTGCTTCCCGTCCCTCTCTGTATAGGCACATTGGGGATGTGGGGAGCAGACAGCTCATCTTGGGATGAACCAACCTACAGGTGCTTTCTGTTTGAAGTTTTTATAGTTAGTATTTAAATTATATATATATAGGGTGAATGTAAAAAGTTCAGATGGTAAAGAGAGCTTGTCATGTGGGACACCCCTTCCCACCCACTATTGTACTCATGGCTGTGTGTCCTTGCCAGGGTCACCCACAGTGCTTACCCTAGAGGGGTCTTTTCCTCCAGCTTCTGAGCACAGCCCTTCTGCTTAAGCCATCCTGTTGTCTCAGCCTTTGAGCTCCGTGTTTCCTGCTATGAAGGTTGTTGGATGTTACTTCAAATCTTCAGGGTGGAATGATGGCTGTGGCAGCACCACAAATGAAGCTGTAGAGTTTAGGAGCAGTGACCTAGGGCCCGAGCACACAGCTCTGAAGGTGGTGTAAAGATAGACTCCCAAAGCTGTGATGCACTTCAGCTCCATCTCCTTCCTATGTGGAGTTTTTCACTTAGTGCATTATAAATGGCTTTGTTCCATGGGCAGGAAGTTCTGCATAAACCCTTTCTTTGGGGTTTTGTCAAGACATTTTATCATGTGGCACTCCAGCTATACAAAGAGTGGTAAAATCACTCTATGAGCTCATGACCTCATTTTAACTCCCTTTATCTCCCTTAACTCCCCCTTACACCTAAATTATGGTTAACCATATCCTGGCAGCAAATCAATTCATCTCACTATTTTAGTGTGTTTCTCTGAAAGATGGATGATTTATTTTACAGTACTGGAGCTTAAACCCAGTGCTCTACCTCTTAGCTGCATCCCCTCTTAGACAAGATCCCACTAAGTTGGCCAGGTGGGACTTGACTTGTGATCCTCCTGCCTCAGTTTCCTTCAGTGCTGGGTTTATAAGAATGTGCCACAGCACTGGCTGAGACAAGTTTGAAAATGCTATTACAGCCAGGGTTGCATGGCTATAAGCCCTGCACTCAGGAGACTGAAGCAGGAGAATCTCAAGTTCAAAGCCAGCCTGAACTACTGTTACATAATGAGTTCAAAGCCAACCTTGACTTCACAGCAAGATCCTGTCTCAAAACAAAAACCAGAAATGTAGTCTAGGCTACATTTTATTAACCATTATTAATTTTTTGGTACCAGGAATCAAGCCCAGGACCTTGCGTTTGCCAGGCAGGCACTTGTGCTGCTGAGCTATATCCCTGGCCCAAAAAGGTTATTACACTTAAAGAAACTGATGATCAGCAGGCATGGTGGCTCACACCTGTAAGCCCTGCACTCAGAAGTCAAGAGAAGAGTATTAAAAGTTTGAGCCCAACTTAGGCAATTTAGCAAGGCCTTGTGTCAAAACAGAAGGAAAAAAAAAAGCTAGGGATGTAACTCAGTGCAAGGGCTTTTGGTTCAACCCTATGTATCCGCCCCCCCCCCAAAAATTCATTCCTTGATACAAAAAGCAACAGCATATTCACACCTGTCATTCTAGCACTTGGGAAGTTGAGGCAGGAGGATCGCTACAAGTTTGAGGCCAGCCTAGACTACATATCTGGCAACACTGGCTCAAAAAAAATTTTTTTTTTGTTTTTTAATAAAATACAGGCTGGGGATATAGCTCAATGGCACAGCACCTGCCCGTACAAGTGCAAGGTCCTGAGTTTGATTTCTGGTACCAAAAAATATACAAAGATATACAATCAATCAAACATACAAAATAGTGCACTAGTCATATTTGTACAACCTGATGCATTTTTCCAAATATTTTAAGGGTCATTTGAATGTGTGGCCTGTCAGGTCATCTCTTAGAAATTACAAAATATCCTTGATGATGGCTTCCACAGACCTCAGAGGCTGTAGAGAAGGCCACACTGAGCACTGCTTTTTGTTCAGTTCTGTTATTTGTGGTGCTGAGGGTCCCACCTAAGTCCTTTGTGCTAGATAAGTCCTCTGCCACTGACTTCTCACCCCTGGCCACGCTATTACAGGATCTCTGAAATGTGGAATGAACCAAGAGGGTTTTAGAAGAGAGGTTAATGTTTAAGTGCTAAGAAACTTGAGCAAATCCCAAATGTTATCTTTTTTTTTTCTCGGTACTGGGGATCAAACTCAGGACCCTGCACTTGCTAGGCAGGCGCTTATTCCACTGAGCTATATCCCCAGCCCCCAAATGTTATCTTTGAAGTGGGGGACTTAAAAAAAAGATCTTCCCAGGTTTCAGGAGACATTTGAGATGAGACATAATACAAATAGATTTCTTACGTATGTAACAAAACATACCATACACATACACACATACAGTGATGTTTTTCTTTTCTTTTGCTGTGCTAGGGATCAAATCCAGGGACTTACATGCCAGACAAGCGTGTTAGTACTGAGCTAAACCCTCATTCCCTACAGATACATTGATTAGTCGTTATGTCATATCATAATAAGAAAATGTATTTAGTGCACCTGGCCCCAGATTGATGTCTTTACATACATTATGTAATGTTCCAATGTGTGTTGCTTTAATTTTATCATATTTGGGAGCTGAAGACCAGAGAAATATAGAAACTCAGCCTAAGTTTGCTCAGCATTTGTTTTGTTGCTTTTCTTTTTCCCTTTTTCCCAGTCTCCCGACCCTCCCTTCAATCCCTTTTTTTGTTTTTTTCCAGACAGGGTCTCACTATGTATGTAATTCAGGCTGGCCTTGAATTCGCTATGTTGCCCAAGCTGGCCTCGAACTCACGAAGATCCTCCTGCCTCAGCCTCCCGAGGGCTGGGATTACAGGCGTGATTCACCATGCCTGACCTGCTCAGCGTTTCTGTGGCACAGCTGTAATCTGAGCGGTACCCTGAATTGTAGTGTCAGCTCCCTCTGGTGGGTCTCTAGGACACAAACACACCAACCGCCCGGCTACTCTTGGGCCTCGGGCTTTTCCGTAGTACACAGCCCCGCCCCTTAGAACCTTCAAGGGCCCACTTCTGTGCTGCCTCATCTTGGCCAATCAACGCGGGTTGAAGATAACGGAAGGCGGGCGTAGGGCGGGGCTCTAATAAGACTGGCAGCATTTTCGGTCACTAGTACGAGGAAATGCTAAGATAGACAGTGAGACAACCCAATGGGCATGAAGTCCGTGACCGGAGCGAGCCAATGCAGTCGAGAGGCGGGGTTGGAGAATTGTGTGTAGAAGGGGCTGAGGATTGTTGCGGCTGTTGCGGTGTTGTACGCGGAGACCAGTTGTCAGTACTCAGGTGTAGTGTCGCCGCCGCCATGAGCTACACAGGTGGGTCCACAGCGTAGGGGTCGTTTTGGGTAGAGGGTCGGGACAGGGATGTGCCCAGGCTGTGCCGGGCTCGCTCACACCGTCCCTGGCGCACGGGTCACTGCCCTCTGCGGTCACAAAATGGCGTCATGCGCATATCGTCTCTAGGTTGCGGCCCTCACGCCCCGGCGCTTCTGCTCGCTGTACTTGTAGATTGGAGCCCCGCTGCCTGGTCGTCTGAGGCTTTACTTTCTATTGCCTGTATCTGTGGACCCTGGAGAGTCTGGACGCTGAAGTCATAGCGCCTGCCACCTCCGTCCCTGGCCGGGGATTCTCGGGCGTGCACGCCTCGAGCCGTTGTTTTTCAGGCCTGGCCAGGCTTTTCAGATGGTTTAGTGGGCTCTTCCGCCGTCTCCACCGCCCTGGCCTCCCCCGCGCGGCTTTCTTGCAGAATGGCAGCCCTTCTCGCCCCGGATTTGAGAGGCGCCAGTCCCGCAGGGTCCCTGAATATGAGACGGGTTTGGTTTTTGTTTTGTCTTTATGAGGCAGCCTCGCTGTGCAGTTCAGGCTGACCTTGAGCTCACTTTGTATCTAGGCTGGTCTCGAATTCCCAACGATCCTCCTGCCCCAGCCTCCCGAATGCTGGGATTACAGGCGTGCGCCGCCACACCTGGCATACGTGAGGGGTTTAGGCGGGGTTTGGGCGGAAAGGGGAACCTCGGGTCCTTAGGGACTGCGCTTGAATCTTAGCGAGGAATGGCCTGCTTCGACGTAGTGTTACTGGGCATCAGTCACATTTGCTGAGTCCGGTGCTAAATAGGCACTGGGAATGTTGACAAGAATTATTAGTTTACAGGCAGGGGGAGATCCTTGTGGGTGAATAAATGCGTACAGACTGTGATTACGTAGAAATCGCTAAAGAGAGATCTAAGTGTATGGGTGGGGAGAGTAAAGATGGAATGGCTTGGCTTGTCAGAAGATCTGCCAGGGTGGCCAGTGGCATTTAAGGAAAAAGCAAGGTGGGTGGTGAGATCGAAGAGGAGGGTCTCCACCCCCTTCTCTGCCCAGATATGTTTGTAAATCAACTGTGAGTGAATTGCCAAGGCCGCCTGGGTTTGCCGTGGCAGTGACTAATGAGGCTTCTCTGCCAGCGACGTAGACTGCCCCCTGGCTTCGGTGGAGGTATTTTAGGCTAGAACATAAGTGGTTGCTGGGTAACCTGCATTCTACTCGGAATGTTAAACATTGACAATGGAACCTGAGCCTTTGGCTCCTCTGTCCGCTGCTTTATGTTAGTTCTTCTTGCTCTGGCTCCTGGGTCTGGAGCTTGCCAAGAATCCCAGTTTTTCTAGCAGTCATCTCCCTGCCCATGGTTCCCAACAAGGGGCAAGTCTCCACCCCAGGCATAGTCTGGAGGCCTGTTTGGTAGTATTATCTGGGAGTTGGAGCTACTGCTGACATCTAGAGGCCAGAGACGTTGCTCAACATGTTCTGATGCAAAGTACAGCCTGACTTGGTGGCCCACGCCCCAAGCCTATAATCCCAACACTTGGGAGGCTGAGTCAGGAGGATGGGTATGAATTCAAGGCCACCTTGGGCTACAAAGTGAGCTCAAGGCCAGCCTCAACTGCAGTTGGGAAAAACTCTGTCTCAAAAAGACAAACAAACAAACAAAAACCCTGAAACATCAGTAGTGACAAGGTGAAGCAGCTGTCTTAGAACCTTGCTGTGGTTTTTGTAGTTAAAGTCATCAGGACTGTTCCTAACATTTTCAGAACTGAGATGCAGTTCTCTTCAAGTCCTACCAAGAACTGAAGATAGTTCTGTGGTATTGAGGTAACGACGCTGAAGAGACCAGAAGATGCATGGTTGGATGTTGCAGGAGAGCTTAATAATGGGGCACTGCTTTTTATAGACAAGGAAGCTGGATTAATGGCCAGGCCTGAGTTTCAGCTCCAAATCCTGTAGGCTGTAGTTCTTGGTTTGGTGAGCAGTGAGGCAGCCAAGCTGATGAAATAATGATTAGTGTTTTTCTTGATCTTGATAAACTGAAAACAACAGTAGCTTTATGATGTTAGTCTTTTTTAGAAAGCAGACCCGGGCTGTGGGGTACCTTAGTGATGGAACACTTGCCTAGCATGTGAGAGGCCCTGAGTTCCATATCCAGCTGCCCCTCTTCCTCCTACCCTTCAGAAGAAGCAGTAGCAGACCATTGTTAAATTTGAAGGCATTTAAAGTTGTATTTCAAATGACTCTGCCTTAAAGATAAGTCTTGAAAGATGAAGCAAGTGTAATATTGACTCACCCAGTTCTTGAGCTCAATTGCTTTCTTGGGGGGTACTGAGGATCAGACCCAGGGAAACCCTACCACTGATGACTGCTAAGCTATATCAGTAGTCATTGTTATTATTATCATTTTAAATTTTGAGACAAGGTCTTGCTAAATTGTCCGGGCTACATTCTTGTGTTCTGCTTCAGCCTGTCTCAGTACATAGACATGTGCCCCAATGAGTGGCTCCCAGTTGCTTTATTTATAACTGGGAAAGAAAGCTTTATTTCTAGCACTGAGGGATAGGAGATGGAAGCAGAAGAAAAACAGGGCTGACAGAAATAAAGAATCAGGCCTTCAAACAAAGGTCTGAAATGCTACCTGTCTTTTTATAGAAAAGTTTGTTATCTCAACAGTTTTTATTGTGGTAGGAATGCATAGTTGTTTTAGCTGAGTGCTTCTGGCTTTGGTAATATTTAGGATATCAGTTGAGACTGTCACCTGAAAGCTTGCCTGGTGCTGTGGCCCCACCTGAAGGGTGACTCAGACCCCTGTGTCTGGCAGATTGAGGCTGGCTCCTCACCACGTGGATCCTGTAGAGCTGCTGGAGAAGCCCCAACGGCATGGTGACTACCTTCCCACAGACTGAGTGATCCAAGATACAGCAAGGCAGAAGTCACTCAGTCATTTATCCAAATCTTACTAGTTACCTCTGTTATTTTGGGAAAAGATTGCATCATTTCAGGAAGGAAGAATCATTGGAGGCCATCTCAGAGGTTGCTTACCACCCTACTCTTGCCTCGGATGGTAGATGTTAGAGGGAATCTAACCTAATTCCATTTGACCTCTTAATTTTTTTGAGACAGGGTTTTACTATGCATTTCAGGCTGGCCTGGAACTCAGTTTGTAGCTGAGGCTTGCCTGGAACTCACAGCGATCCTCCTGCCTCAGCCAAGTGCTGGGATTATAGGTGCGCGCCACCGTGCCCGACTGTCCTCTTAATGTTTGTTACCCCATGTCATTCCTTTAAGTACCCTGTCAAGCTGAGCATAATGAAGCACACCTATTGTCCTAGCATTCTAGAAGCCTGATGCAGGAGGATTGCAAGTTGAAACTCAGTTTGGGTAATTTATCAATTTAGCATGACTCTGCCTTAATACAAAAAATAAGGCCTGGGATATAACTCAGTGTGGAGGCCCTGAGCTTCACTCCAAGTTCTCCCCAAAATAAAAAAAATAAAATTAAAGATGTTATATTTTTGAGCAAAAAGGATGACAGAAAGGTTGGCTAAGAAAGAAGGATTTTGCTGCAGAATAGAAACCTAGGACCAACCCAGACTTACTTTTTTCACTCAGCTCATCAGGCTGGAAAACTGAACTGAAGAAAGTACCTTAAGAATCGGGTAACAGTTTACTCGGGGAGTAGGGAAGGAGACAGGAGTAAGTGAAAAGAATTAAGATGTCTCAGGTCCGGGCACTAGCTCCCCGTGATGGGTGGCATCACCGTCTACTGCAGACATGTACCAGGAAGCATTCCTTCTAAAAGATAACAGTTTATTCAGAGTAGGAGCCATGACTGGCTAAGTGGAAGGCCTGCAGCCAGGCAAGGTGGCACAGGCCTGTAAGCAAAGCACTTGAGAGGCTGAGGGTAGGAGGACTATAGTGAGTTCCAGGTCAGCCTGGGCTACATAATGCGTTCCAAGGCGCGAGCTACACAGTGAGAACGTGTCTCAAACCAACAACCCCACCTCAAAAAAAAAAAAAAAAAAACAAGAGGAGGCCTGTGTTGTGGAATAGGATATTAATGGGAAGACAATATAAGAGCAGAGATTGACATTGACCTCTAAAGGTTTGATAGGGTTGTTGGGTTCCGCCCTCCCCTCTGTTTGTTTGTAGTGCTGGGTGGGACACAGGGCCTCGGGCATGCTAAGTACTCTACCCAGGAGCCATACCACTAGCCCTTTTGTTTTTTCAGGGAGGAACCAGGACCCCCATGAATAAACATAGATCTTTTGCCTTGCAGCTTGCTTACTCCCTTCTCCTTGTGATTTTTGTGCTGCAGATTGAAGCCAGGACCTTTACAGGGAGCTACATCTCCCACTCTTTCACTTGTTTTTGAGAAGGGGTCTTGCTGAGTTGCCCATATCAGGCTCGAATTTATAATGTTACTGTCTCAGCCTCCCAGAATCCTGGGATTAAAGGCATGCACCACCATACTGGCTTCCAGTTTGTATTTTTCTCAGAAGATAGTAGGTTTCCAGTGGCACCTGCAATACAGCAATACAGCCAGCCCTTTGTATCTGGAGGTTCTGAATTCATGCATTCAACCAATAGAGGGTTGAAAATACTGAGAAAAAAGCCAGGCATGGTGGCACATACCTCTTTTCCCAGCACTTGGGAGGCTGAGGCAGGAAGATCACTACAAGTTTGAGGCCAGTCTGGGCTACCTAGTCATTTTAAGGCCAGCCTGAACTACACAGTGAAACCCTGTCTCAACCCTCTTCCCCCCAAAAAGAGGATACTGAGAAAAGAAAATTGCATCTATACTGAACATGTAATGCAGCATAACAATTTTTTATTTTTATACAGTATTTACACCCTATTAAGTCTTACATGTAATCTACAGATGAAGTGTTCAGGACCAAGTGTGGAGGTTACATGTAGATACATGTCATTTTGTGGAAGGGACTTAAGCAATTGTGAATTTGGCTAATTTTATCTAGGAGAGATGGCCCTAGAACCAGTCCTCAGGTATCAAATGACTGTGCCACATTATGTTCCCAGGTGTGGTGCACACCCAGAATCCCAGCTACTCATGAGGCGTGGGGCAGGAGGATCACTTGAACCCCGGAGTTCAAGGCCCAGCCTGGCCAAAGTAGAAAGACCTCATCTTAAAGAAAGGACAGAAAAAAGAAGACCTAAAAATCTGAGAGCACTTTGGTAGCAGCCGTTTTGCAGAAGAGACAGGTTTTGCTTTGTTTTTTATTTCTTTTCTTCTTCTTTTTTTTGTCTTTTTGAGATAGGGTCTAGCTGTGCAGTTCAGGCTGATCTTGAACTCGTTTTGTAGCCCAGAACTTGAACTCAAACTCAAAAGGATCCTCCTGTCTTATCCTCCCGAGTGCTGAAATTACAGGTGTGCAGCACTATGCCCGGCTTTGGTTTTTATTTTGTTTTGTTTTGTTTTTTTAAGCAACAGGTTTCCAGAAGCTAGTTGTGGAGACAAGGGAGGAGTGTAGGCCTTACATTATGAGGCTTCTCTATGAGTGAACTGTCCAGAGAATACTGTCAGTGTTTCTTCCAACACTGAAATCATCAATACTTGGAATTTGGGTATCTGAGGAAGGTCCCTGGTTCTTGGAGTAGAAATAAGGTACAGAGCACTGGGTCTGTGTACCTGCCTTTCCCCAGGGCTCAGGCTCCATCCCCTTAGTGGGGAAGTAAAGATGACATTGATTCCACAATATTTCCCCTGGGGGCCCTGCACGTAAACACAGTAGGAGGCAGGGAAGGGGCTCAGTGATAGAACCAAGCTTAGCATGCTGAGGCTCTGGGTTCATCCCCACACCACCAAACAAAACCACATTAACTCTGCACCAAGTAGGATAAAGATGGTAAATGTCCTAACAGGTCCACTTAGCACCAGCATGAGTTTTGGCACCATGTTTATGGAGACCACTGTAATATCAGACCTTTACGGGCCTTGGAAATTGCAGAGGATCTTGCCCAGTCCCCCTCTGTTGGTTTAGGTAAGGATCAACTGAGATTAGCACCTGTGAGGGCAGCACTTGTTTGCTGGCTGTTGCTGTCACTTTGCTATGGCTTTAAGGATAAAACAGTTTGTCAACAGACCTGGAAATGCCTACCCCAGGGGAAGGTACTTGGTATGTGTGTGTTTTTGTAGTAAATAAGCTAATGGAGACAGTGGCTTTTCACATTGAGTTTTCTCTAATGAGAAGAGGCAGATATTACTCCTGTGAATTTCACAATTAGAGTAAATCACTTAAAACATATCTTAAAGTATAGTTTTGGCAGTTAGGCAAGAGAAAGGAATAAAAAGGATATGTATTGGAAAGGAGGAAGTGAAGTGATAATTATTTAGTTGGGCATGCCTGAAATCCCAGCACTCAGAAGACAGATGCAGACAAATCTTCCTGAGTTGAGTACTTCCTAACAGAATACGAATTCTAGAATATACAAAAAACTCAAAAAGATTAGAACCCCCCCCCCAAAAAAAAAGACACAATCGAGAAATGGGCAACTGAAGCAAATAGACACTTAAATACAAATGGCTGGCTGGGCTGGCGCACACCTGTAATCTCAGCACTCCAGAGGCTGAGGCAGGAGGGTCGTTGTGAGTTCGAGGCCAGCCTGGGCTACAAAGTGAGCGCAGGGCCAGCCTGAACTGCATAGGGAGACCCTGTCTCAAAAAGACCAAAAAAATGCAAGTGGCTTATGAATACATAAAAAAAGTTTGACATTGCTAGCTAGCTATTGGAGAAATGCAAATTAAAAGCACTGAAATTCTTTTAATTCTAAAAGAATGGCTAGCACCAGGGGTCAAGTAATAAATGCTGGTGAGGCTGTGAGGGGAAAGGAACCATTCTATATAGCTGGTAGAAGTGTAAACTAGCACAACCATTATGGAAATTAGTATGGAGAGTCCTCAAACTAATAATAGGAATACCATTTGACCTACATATTTCCCTGAAAGAGGTAAAGACACCATCTTACAGTATCCCATGCACACCATGTTTATGGCAGCATGTCATAATGGCTAAATCTTGGAAGCAACCTGTATGGTTATCAACAAATGGATTTAAAAATGCAGTGTTGTACACAGTGGAGTACTGCTCTGCCATAAAGGATAAATTTGAGTTATTTATAAGAAAATGGATAGACCATGAAATAAATCAGATGCACAAGCTTAAAATTGCCTGGTTTCTCTTATATGAGAAACCCAAAGTATAAATAAAGAGCGAAATAAAAATAGCTACTATAATATGAAACAGAGACAGATGGGATGGGGATCAAGAGATGGAGGGAATAGCCGGGTGTGATGGCACATGCCTGTAATCCCAGCACTCAGGAGGCTGAGGCGGGAGGATCGTTCTGAGTTCAAGACCAGCCTGGGCTACAAAGTGAGCTCAAGGCCAGCCTGAACTGCATAATGAGACCCTGTCTCAAAAAGACAAAAAAAAAAGGGGCTGGGGATATAGCTCAGTGGAATAAGCAAGCCTGAGTTCAATCCTGGGTACTTCCAAAAAAAAAAAAAAAAAAAAAAGGGCAAAAAGACGGAGGGAAGGGGTGGGGTCATATAGTGAATGTAATCATTATGTATTGCAAACATTCCAATAAAAGTAAAATATGATTTGTAATGCTTGGGATTGTTACCCAGGGAGCACCGAGCCACACACACGGCCCCATTTCTTGGAAATGGATTTACCGTGTTGCCCAGGCAATCCTTGAACTTGTGTTACTCGTGTCTCAGGCTCTTGGTAGCAGGATCACAGATGTGCAGCACCCACCCCAGTTTTTTTGTTTTTGATGTTTGAAACAGGGTCTCACTGTAGTTCAGGCCGTCTTTGAACTCACTATGTAGCCTGTGTTGGCTTCGGGCCTTGGGGCGTGTCTGCCTCACCCTTCCAAGTGAGTGCTGGCATTACAGGCTCACGAGCCTGCTTGTCATCAGTCTTTAAGGGTAGTGTTTGTGACAGAATTTCAAGGTTTTCTAGTTGGCACTAACTCATTTTCAGTGGAGAAGCAGTTTGAGAGGTTTTGTTTTTTGAGATAGGGTCTCACTGTCTACTTCAGGCTGGCCTTGAACTCGTGTGGAACCTCCTGCCGAATACTGGGATTGCAAGCATGTGCCACCACACTAGGGTTGAGAATTTAGATAGATAGTAACTTACACCATTACAGGTCAAGTATCCCTTATCCAAATCCTTAGAGCCAGGAATGTTTCAGATTTCAGAAATATTTTTGCTATTTGAATTTCATATACCTAATGAAATACTCTGGAGGCCCTAAGACTATGCATGGAATTTACCCTTCTCATAAGGCCTCTGCATGTAGCCTAAAGGTACTTCCATGAAATATATTTAGTGTACCTCATTTCGACAGTGAGCCATCATCCACATCAGGTGTAGAATATTTAGTTGTGGCTTGGTGGCATCACTTGAAAAGTTTCAGAGTTTGAATTAGATATTTACTTTTTTTTTTTTTTTTTTTTTGGTACTAGGAAATGAACTTGCAACCTCACACTGGGCCAGGCAGGCGGGCACTGTGCTGCTGAACTAAATTCCTAGCCCTTAGATACTCACTCTGTGTATGGTATAATGCTTATTATTTTCATGTAAATATGTGAAACACCAAATACTTATATTTAAGAAATAATAGTTATGGGCTGAATGTCGTGATACATGCCTGTCATTCTAGCACTTGGGACGCTGAGGCAAGAGGATTGCCATGAGCTCAAGGTCACCCTGCCTGGGCTACATAGTGTGTCCAAGGCCAGCCTGAATTACATAGCGAGACCTTGTCTCAAAAAACAAAACCAAGCCGGGTGTTCTGTCATCCCAGCACTTAGAAGGCTGAGGCAGGAGGAGCATTGTGAATTGGAGACTAGCTTGGGCTACAAAGTTGAGCTCAAGGCCAGCCTGAAGTGTGTAGCAAGACCTTGTCTCAAAAAGACAAAAACAAATTAACGAAAGTGGCACTGAAGATGTTGGTCAGAGGTAGCGCCTGTTTAGCATGTGCAAGGCCCTGGGTTTTATCCCTGGTTCAACAAAATAAAAAGTAATACACACTTTTAAAAGGGAGAAACAAAATATAAAGCAGTTTCTATTTTAGATCAGAGCAGGAAGTGGAGGGTGTATTATATGATTTAATATCACTTAAAAACTCACCCTCATTTTTGGTTAAATTGGATGTAGCTTATCTTACAGAGATTTGATAAAAATATTTTCCTTATTAAATGATGATTTGGGTACTCATTTATCAAAATGGTTTACTGGTTTAAATGTTTAGCAGTTTTTATCTAATCCTTTTGGGGTAACAAGTTATTCATAGCCTGCCATTCCATTGGTTGATATGGTCTGCAGGTCTAGTTCAAGTGTGGAACCCAGAGATTTTGGTGGGTTTTCCACCAGGAGGAGGCCCTATCAGCCAGTGTACACCAAAAGACAGTATTATTCATTTTCCTATGGCTTGTTTGGGGAAATTAACCACTGTGTGTATATGTTTAGGCTTTGTCCAGGGATCTGAAACCACTTTGCAGTCAACATACTCGGACACCAGCGCTCAGCCCACCTGTGATTATGGTAAGTGTGGGCCCCTGGTGGGAACCAGTGTTGTGTTTTCTACTGACAAAGCAGGCCCGTGTCTTCTTGGTTGCCTTTGGCTTTGTTGTCATCCTGTCTTGCTTTACTAAACCAAACTTGTGTCAAGGGGTACAGTGGGCCATTTTAATAGCTAGTGCTTCTCTTTGGGGCAGCTGTGGTAACGATACCTGTGTTACTGAGCAGGCTAGGCTCTAAGTGATTGGTTTCTCTGGCCCCATAACATTTACCAAGGTACATGTAGTCTTGGACAAAAGAGCTGACTGCAGAACATCCCTCCTATGAGCATGGAAGGGGAGTAGCCAGTCAGTCTAAAGGAGTGCTCCAGGAGAAACAAAGCTATTCACTCAGACGCAGCGTGGTACATGTGCCTGCTATGGAAGAAAGTGTTAGTGTATGGATCTAGCTGGCTTTTAGAGACTCGAGTCAGGCCACCTCAAGCCAGCAGGCTCCACACACACAGCAGTGAAATGAAATTTTCCAATTGATATTTCAAGTGTGAACAGATATATTTCTCTTTAACTCACTCGATTCACAGGTGATGTTCTGTTGACCTGCTGCAGCAGCTTAGAACTGCGCAGAAAGCTGGTCTCTCACTGGTCTGTGACTCCAGGGTTGACTGCTGAGAAGGAGCCTCTTTGAAATAGTGTCTTGGTTATTGAAGAGGGTAATTTGTGTCATTATGAAGGTCTTGGGAGGAACTGAACCTACACAGCTGCCATTCCCTCAGGAGTCACTGAATAAATGGACTTCACCAAACTCCCCAAGTATAAGCAGCTAGTCTTAATAGAAACCTAAAATGTTTTGAAACTGGATAGTGTTACCAAGTATTTCATAAATGAGGAGAAACTTGGTTTGAGTGAATTCCCTATCCTGCTCTGCCAATCTGCCCCTACACAAATGTCCCAAGTGGCGTGTGTTTTTGTTTGTTTGTTGTTGCAGTACTGGGGATGGAACTTTGGGCCTCAGTTGTGCTGGGCAGCCCTAAAGCACTGAGCTAGCCTTGTAACCCTTGGCATATCTTTTTTTTTTTTGTCTTTTTGACAAGGTCTCACTATGTAGTTTAGGTTGTCATGTGCCACCATGCCCAGCCCCTTGGCACATCTTTTTAAATTTTCATCTCTACATAGTCTTGAGGACAAGCATATTTATTTATTTATTTATTTAGTGGTGTTGGGGATTGAACCCAGGGCCTTGTGCGTGTAAGGCAGTAGCTGTACCTCTGATCCCCAGCCCCAGCCCCAGGCATTTTAATTAGATGTGCCATTTGCATGTATTTTGTCCCAAATGGTGTTTGGCTGTACCATTTGTGTCTTTATCCCCCCCCCAACTAGAGATTGAGTCCAGGGCCTTCATATTGAACTACATCCCCAGTTCTTTTTAAATTTTTTATTTTGAGACCTGATACCACTGAGGTGCAGATTTGTCCAAGTTGGACTTGAATTTGAGATCCTCCTGCTTCAGTCTCTCAGGGTGCTGGGATCACAGGTTTGTTCCACCAGCCCCAGCTAGAACACAAGTTCTTAATTTTGATGAAGTCCCACTTATCATTCTTTGTTTTTAATGGATCATGATTTGGTGTTATGTCTAGGAATTCTGTGCTTAGCCAATGATCACAAAGATTTTCTTCTGGTTTTCTTTTAGATGTTTTAAATTTTAGATTTTATACTTTCAGTCTGATCTGTTTTGGGTTAGTTTTTCTCTAAGGTGTTCTTTTTTGGGTAGGGGACTGGGGACATATATAACTGTTCTATATCATTTGTTGTGTAGGGTGTAGTGGCGCATGCCTGTAATCCCAGCACTTGGGAGGCTGAGGCAGGAGTATTGTAGCAAGTTAGAGGCCAGTCTAGACTACATAGTGAGTTTAAGGCCAACCTGAATTACAGAGCAAGACCCTGACTCAAAAAACAAAAAAAACAAAAAATGATTTGTTGAAAAGGTTATCTTTTCTCTGTTGTTGAGAAAAAGTGTTTCTGGGCTCTATAATTTTCTTCAGTTGATCTGTATGTCTGAATTTTCTCTAGTACAACACTGTTAGTTGCTGGAAAGTAAGTTTTGAAATGAGTCAGTTTGAGGCCTCTGGGTTTATTCTTTTGCTAAGACATTGTGCCTCCTTTGCTTTTACATTTGAAAATGTGTGCATCTTTTATTAAAATTCCTGCTTTGATTTTTGAGCAAGATAGCCCTAAATCTGCAGATTAGTATCAGAGATCTAACATCCAAACAGTACTATGTCTGATCATTTACAGTGTGTTACTCCATTTATTTAGTTCTTGATTACTTTCATTAGTGTTTTATAGGGTTTTTTGTTTGTTTGGTACTGGGAATTGAACTGAGGGCCTCATATTTGCCAGGCAGGCACTGTGCCTGCTGAGCTACATCCCCAGCCCTATAGTTTTTGTTTTTTATTTTTTTATAGTTTTTAATATACAGGTTCTATACATATTTTGTTAGCTTTACAGTGAAGTATTTCATGTTACTAGTGCTATGGCTAATCATACTTTAAAAATCTTTTGGACTAGGGATGTAGCCCCATGGCACATCACTTGCCTGGTAAGCGTGAGGCCTTAGGTTCCATTCCCGTTATCCCCCACCAAAAAAAAAAATACCTTTCAGTTTAGGCAGGTCTGAGGGCAGAGCTTGGTGGGAGAGCAAGTGCCTAACAGGTCGGGCTGGGTTCCACCCCCAGCTCCAAGAAAGGGCACTTTACAGTTTTTCATTGCTGATATGTAGAAATCTGATGCATATGTTGATTTTGCAATATTTGAGATTTGATTTGTATATTGATCATGTGATAAGCATTGTTGAGCTTATTCTAGTAGCTCTTGTAGATTAAGAGATTTTCTTTATAAACAAATGCTTTTTTTTTTTTTTTGCGGTACTGGGGATCGAACTCAGGACCCTGTGCTTGCTAGGCAAGCGCTTATTCCACTGAGCTATATCCCCAGCCCCTAAGAGATTTTCTTTAAATACGGACCATTTTTGTGAAAGAGTAGTGATTGTTCTCCTAGCTTAAATTAGAAGGACAAGGTAACTTTTAAATATTTGGAAAAACAATCAACTGATACCCTATCACTTTAGTATTTAGTCTTTGTCAGCATATTTTAATTGAATGATTTATAGGTAGGTAGGATTGTATGTCCTATTTTGTTTTGTTTATGTTAGTACATTTCCCTGTCCTAGAAAAGACATAATAAATTTTGCTTTGGTGTTTATATTACAGGGTATCTCACTGAGTTAGGTAGGCTGTAAAGTTGAACATTTAAATTGTTTCATTTTTGGACTATAAGTATCACTTACTCTGATGGTTTGGGGCTTTTTGGTGTTTTTGCATGTGTTTCCCTATGTAGTTGAGGTCAGCTTTGAACTCACTGTGTAGTCCAGGCTGTCTTCAGCCTTACAGTGATCCTCCTGCCTCTCAGTCTTCAAAGTGCTAGGATTATAGGCATGGGTCACAACTCCCAGCTATTTTTTCTTCTAAAAAACTGTGTCTTTAGAATACCCTTTGCCAGCCAGGCATGGTGGCACACACCTGTAATCCTAGCACTTGGGAGGCTGGCTGTGAGTTTGAGACCAGCTTAGGCTACAAAGTGAGCTCTAGGCCATCCTGAATTGCTTAGCAAGACCCTGCTCAAAAAGACAAAGAAAAAAAAAAGAAAGAAAGACTGTCAACTATGATCTTATTCTCTCTTGTTCCATTCCTGGGAGCAGAAATGAGTTGGGATATCCTTTGAGAAGAGGCAGTTCTCAAGGTGGTCCCAGACAACACAGCCTAGGAAGGGCAGGCTTCTTTCTGAAGGGGCCAGGCTGGGAAGGTCATTAGGGAGTCTGGGTCAGCAGGTAGCACTAGTGAGTGCCTGCCCAAAGGTGTTGCTGACACCTGGTGGCGGCCCTGTTACAGAAAGCTACCTGCCTGACCTTGAAGCCTGAAGTTGTGTTTGTAGGGTCAGTGTGCCTGCTCCTGCTTCCTCTCTTGTGCTTCCTCAGTCTGTTCTGGCAGATTTGCCCAGCTGGCACCTGGAACGATAGATGGCAGCACCACAGGCAGAACCACAGTGGGTCAGCCTTTGCCTCTCCATCCCATCACCTTGCTACTAGTAGCCAGTGTGGGGCTGAGGTTACAGCTCAGTGGTTATAATGCTTGCCTGGCATGCACAAGGTCCTAGGCTCAGTCTCCAGTACCACACACAATAAAAGTAGAATATCCAGTGTTCTCTGTCTCAGAAGAATACCCAGTATCCGTCATCCAAAAAGCCATGTAACAAGGAGCTCTTCTGGCATAAGAGTTTCAACTCCTATCAGTTCCTCTCTGGTTCTTTGTGTTGTGTGTGCCATGCACCCCCTCCCTGGGGGGATTGAACCCAAAACCTGTGTGCTGAGCTGTATCCCTAGTTGTCCTATATTTTTTGAGATAAGGTCTTGCTAAGTTGCCCAGGTGGCACTTGAACTTGCCATCCTCCTGCCTCAGCCTCCCTCAGTGCTATCGGCATGCTCCATGCAGCTAGCTTTTTATATCTATTTTGACAACCAGGGACTGCTCAACAGCACCCAAGGCTGCAGTTTCTACTTGGAGATGATACTGTTGTATAGAAAGATGGTTTTGGTTTCTCTAGCCTGAGAGTACTTTTGCTTTGTGAGCTCTCAGCCTACAGTTTTCTAAATGTAGCACTCAGCTAGAGCACTTTAGCTCGTTTCCACCCCCTTCCCATTCTGTTTGTGCAGTGGCTTATGGAGGAGCCCAAATGCAGGTGTCTCTCTGGCTTATCTTCTCAGTTTCACTGCTTGTCCTCAGTGGTCTGGGTTCTGCCATTTATCATGCTGCCATCTCACTAAGCTAAGTTCCTCGCCATGGGTCGAGTGTGTCTTGTCTGTCTACAGGGCAGAGATGACTTGCAGTAGCAGGCAGCTATGGGATCTCAGTGGAGACACTGGGAGGGTAGTCACCTGTTCTCATGCACTGCTCTGGGAACGGTTTGTGTCTGGTTGTTAGAGTTCCCATGTGCCTTGTACCTTGTCAGTTCTTAATGGTTTTATGCTCTTCAAGGCTGAATGCGTTTGTACATGGGCTGTGATCAGATCCAGAACATATTTAGTTTATAAACTAGATTGTTCTTTCACTGGGTTTTCTCAAGCTAAGTTGCTTCTTGACCTTACCTTGATGTGCTCTTGCATAGCATGCTCCCATGGTTCAGGAGCTTTTCGGCCCTCTCTGTTGGGGTAGACATTTTGGGGAACTAAGTCTGTTTCCCTGCTCCAGATGGTTTGAATTGGGCCACATGATTTCAGTGTTGTTGGGGACCCTGCAAGGCTTCTTGTACAGCAGTCTTTGTTATTTATTTGTAGCACTGGGGTGGGACCCAGGGCTTTGCATATGCTAGGCAAGTGTGCTAGCCCAAGTGTGTGGGCACTCCAACCCATTTCCATCTTCTTATTCGTGCTTCACTGGGGGCAGTGAGATCATCTTCTAATTCTAGCTCTTTGAGGGAGGAAAAGTAAAGGAGCCAAATTTAGTAGCAAAGTATTGGAAACAGAAGGCTCCTTAACTGCCAGATGCTCAGGGACTTGGAAGGCTGGGAACCAGGGCAGCGAGTGGCCTGGTGTGGGTGTGTGCTGCTATCCAGGGCAAGGACTTCAGTTAGTGGAGGTTCATTTGGCTGGAGCCAGGTAGGTACTGGGCACTAATGTCTTCACTTAGGAATGAATTCATCTGAGTAAAGTTGAGGTTACATTGTAAGTAGTTGTAGATATCATTGCCCTTTCCTTTTTTATAGGATATGGAACTTGGAACTCTGGGACAAACAGAGGCAAGTATCATTCCCATGACCACCCTCTTCCTTGGGATTGAACCAGTTATGTTTCTCTGCCACTGCTTTGCTTGGCTAAAGGGCGCTTTGGGTGTCCTTGGGGCCAGCTGCTCCATCAGTGGAGGTCCTCAATGGAATGACTTGGCTCACTCAGCCTTAGGTGGCTAGAGGCTGTAGCTCTTTTCCATGACAGAGGGCACCTTTCTCTGTGTTTGTGTCTGCCCTCTGCCTCCTCCTTTCTCCCTGCCCCCACCATCTCTGTGTCTCTGTCTCCTTCACTGCAGGCTACGAGAACTATGGCTATGGCTATGGCTATGGCCAGGATAACACCAACTATGGGTATGGTATGGCCACTTCAAACTCTTGGGAAATGCCTAGCTCTGACACAAATGCAAACCCTAGTGCCTCGGGTAGCACCAGTGCTGATTCCGTTTTATCCAGAATTAACCAGCGCTTAGATATGGTGCCGCACTTGGAGACTGACATGATGCAAGGAGGCGTGTATGGCTCAGGTGGAGAAAGGTGAGTGCTTTCTCTCGGCTCTGTGCTGCTGAGCTTCTGGGATGTTCTGCTCCCTCCTCTCCTTTGTGTCGTCCATTTCCCCCAGCCTCATGGCCCACTTCTCCCTGCTTATAGGGGGACAAGAAGCTCAGTTTAGGCTGGCTTCTTATACACAAGGTAGCTTCTTGAGAGCAGAGGGTTCAGCAGCCCCTTGTTTCAGGACAGCCATTCCGGGGTTAAGTCAGGGCTTTGTAACCTGCATGGAGTCAGTGCAAGACAGATTGATTGGGCATGAAGGGTGGGATGAGCCTTCAGGGCTGACTGCTGTGAGCTGGGGCATGCCCATGCAAGGGACGAGGCAAATGTGAACGCTTCCTAGCTACTTTCCAGGCCCCATGAGTGTGCATCTCTTTGAAACATCCTTGTGAGGAACTCCTGCCATGATGGTTTGGTAAATGGAGACATTGAGATGCAGGCAGGTCGCCCTTTGCCCAAAGGCACCGAGAGAGTAAAGTGGGGCCTGGTTTCCACCTAGATCTCCCCCATTGCAGAACACCCACTGGAAGCACTGTCAGTGACTGACTGGTGCAGGAGTGCTTGTGCCCCAGTTTGGAGAAGGGAGTGCAAGGAGGGGCCCTTGGCCTTTGAGGCACAGAGGGTGTGGGCCTTGGAGGTGTGAGGTGTAGCCATGGTTAAACCAGCTCTGTCTCACGCACACACCTGGCTAACTCAGCTTCTGTGTAGAGTTGAAGCTCTTTTTCTGGCCCTTTGGCAGGCTCGAGGGTCTCCCGAGAAAAGCTCCTCCTTTTATCTCTTCTGCTGGGTGGCGAGGGTTTAAGAGTTACCCTGGCATTGAGGGATGAGACCAGTGCAGTGCTGTCATGGGCATTATCTGCCTCACTGGCTAAATGGTTATTGTGCCGGGTGCTCGGTTCAGCTGTCAAGTGGTGGCTTTGGGTGTTGTGATTACTGCAGCTGGTACACAGTTCTCAAGGGCCTGGAAGTAGCCTTCCCTCCCTTGTGGAGATGTAGAGACCACTGGGTTAGAGTCCCCACCAGATATCGGTCCAAGCTGCTACATGGCTACATCAGGTTTGGGGCAGTGGGAAGGTCAGCTGAGAGGCCCTTCCTGTTTCTAGAACTCTCTGCTCATGAGAGGCCAGAGCCTTTTAACTGCCATTATGAACTTTGAGCCTCTCGGACGGGGCGGGGCGGGGCAGTTGTTAATCTGCATTTTCTGTTCCAGGGCTGGGAGGCTAAGGGGAGAGCAGGAGCAGTCTGTTTGGCCAAAGTTGATTGTAATTTGAGGGGCTCTGCCTGAAACCTGCTACATGTTTCTGCAGATATGACTCCTACGAGGCCTGTGACTCAAGGGCCGTTCTGAGTGAGCGCGACCTGTACCGGTCGGGCTATGACTACGGCGAGCTTGATCCTGAGATGGAAATGGCCTATGAGGGCCAGTATGATGCCTACCGTGACCAGTTCCGCATGCGTGGAGGCGACACCTTTGGTCCAAGGGCTCAGGGCTGGGCCCGGGATGCCCGAAGTGGCCGGCCAGTGGCGTCGGGCTATGGGCGCATGTGGGAAGACCCTATGGGGGCCCGGGGCCAGTGCATGCCTGGTGCCTCCCGGCTGCCTTCCCTCTTCTCCCAGAACATCATCCCTGAGTACGGCATGTTCCAGGGCATGCGCGGTGGGGGCGCCTTCCCAGGCGGCTCCCGCTTTGGCTTTGGCTTTGGTAATGGCATGAAGCAGATGAGGAGGACTTGGAAGACCTGGACTACACCTGACTTCCGGGTGAGTGAAGCAGCCTGCCCCTCCGGGGCCCCAGCTGGGTGGAACCATCCCCCCCTCACCTAGTTCCTCTCTCTCTGAACCAGAGCAAAAAGAAAAAGAGAAAGCAGAGTGGCAGTCCTGATGAGCCAGACAGCAAAGCTACCAGGACGGACTGCTCAGACAATAGTGATTCAGACAATGGTGAGCGGAGTGGCCCAGGCCCTGCCTCCTGACCCTTTGCCTTCTGCACCAGTGGGTTCCTAAGCTGAGCTCATGACCTTCCTCTTGCAGATGATGGCACTGAGGGGGAAGCTGCAGATGGCCCCGAAGGAACTGATGCTTTAGAGAAGGGCTCCAGAGCAGTAAGTAGCCCCCAGCATGGATTTTGTTTTCTGCAAGTGTGGCCTGTGAAGCCTGAGGTGGGCTGAAGAGTAGGCCTTGCCACAGGAGTGTTGTGTCGTGTGTGGTGGGCACGTGTTGTGCCACACGTGCATGGATGGCTGTCAGTAGGTCACCAGTGTGACCTGAGGAGCCAGCAACATGGTTTCCCTAAGGGAAGATAGAGGGACAAGCCCTCCGAGTACGAGGTGGTGGGAGGATGGGAGGCTCCTGACTCTAGCCCTTGTCATTTAGGGCCATTATAAATAACTGCACACGTGTTAAAGTTGGATTTTAAAATTGTGTGTAGGAAGGAGAGGACGAAGAGGGAAAGGAGGATGGGAGAGAAGAAGGCAAGGAAGATTCAGAGAAGGGTGAGTCTCTTGGGGGCCCTGGGTGCCAGGTGGTTCTTTCATGTCCTCAAATGGGAGGGCTGCAGCTTTGGTGGTGGGTATGAGTGGGCAGGGGCTCTTCTTCCTCCCCACTCCTTCCCACTCTGTCCCTGTGCTTCCCCTACGGATGCTGTGGATGGCAGGGACCCCTGCCTAGCATGTTGCTCTGGTTTTGCCTTCAGGTGGGGCAGCAAGCTAAAGTGTGGGGAAACCCAGGCACATCCTCTGCCCTTGGTCCCCGAGTAATGCGCAGTTCCGAGTCCTTAGTGGCTGGTGTCTGAGTTGGGACCCTTGGTGCAGTTTTTACGGCTCTGGTTTGCGTGTCCTCTCCCTTAGCACCTCTCCAGCCCCTGTTGGGAATCCGTGTCCCCCCAACTGAGTGATGAGCGCCAGCAGGTACCTAACAGTAAATCCAGCCTCAGCCCACTGTTACCACAGTGCCCATGGGGGGGGCAGGGCCTTGTGAGCAGCCTCCCTGCATCCTGCCACCTGGCCCTTCTCAACACGTGCCAGTGTCCCCCCGCCAGCACAGCCTCTTATCACCCTGCAGCCTCCCCATGGCCCACTCCACGGAGAGTGAGGGTGTCATGGAGAATGGGTGTACCCTGACTCCTGGGGCCTAGGACAAACCCACTCTTCTGCCCAGCCCAGGGCACCCAGCCTTGCTCATGGCCCGAGGCCTTGCGCAGACAGCTGCTCTCAGACGGACCCTCTGGAGTTGTAGAATTGATAGTGGGTGACTCGGCCAGAGGCCACAAGGTGTGTCCTCTCCTGGCAGAGCTGCGTGGCTGACTTGTCCCCCTCTTCCCACAGGGGCGCTGACTACCCAGGATGAGAGCAGTCAGGCCAAGCGCAAACTGCAGGCAAACAAGAAGAGCCAAGACAAGCAGAAAAAGCGGCAGCGAGACCGCATGGTGGAAAGGTAACCAGCTTCCCTCTGTCCCTGTGTCTCTGCCTCGCTCTGGGGCTGCTGCCAGGAGAGCAGGGCCATAGCTCTGCCATCTCGCCGCCCTCTGGCCTCCCTTGGGAGCCGCCACCTGCTCAGCCGTGCATGGACCCTGCTTCCCGCCAGGCCCAGCTCCCAAGGCCTGATTCATCCCCTCCCCCTCTGTGGCCGCCTGGCGACCGCTGGCATCTATAGCCTGAGACTTGACACTGCTCGGCACTGTTGCCCAGAAGCTCCGGCGCTAGGTCACTCGGTGCACGAGCCCCGAGGTGCACTGGGGGCTCGATGCCCCTGAGGGAGGGGGCCAGCTCATCAGAGACTCAAGGTCCAAGGTGCCTGTGCCACCCCAGCTAGCTGCCAAGAGGCCGCCGCCTTGCCCAGGAGAGACGGCAGCACCTGTGGGCTGTGGCAGCCTCGGGCCTGCCCTCTGCCCTGCCCGCCGGCTATGTCAGGCCGGGCCTGTCTGCGGCTGAGCCCTTCACGCCCCTTGGTCGGGTCTGTCTGCCCTCAGGGCTCCCGCACTGGCGCTTGCCTCCTCCTCCGCCTCAGACTCTTGCTCTTGCTGGACCTTCCTCAGCCTCGCCGGCGCCCGGCCCCTGGGCTCTCCAGACAAAGCTGACCCCGTGGCCCAGATAAGGACGTCCGGCAGAGGTAGGGACCCGCCCCGAGGCCTCGGTGGCGGCTGGCCTCCTCCGCCCCTTGCCACGGCGGCCTGCTCCAGCCCAGGCCCCAGACCCTGGGCTTCTGCTGTGGACGCCAGGCCCAGACAGAGCACCTCGCCCGGTGACTCCAGGCTGCCCTCAGGCAGGCCAGGCGGGCGCCCTCCTTCCAGCTCAGACTGGTCTCTTCTTGGAAGAGGAAGATGAGGCAGCAGGTGCCCAGGCCTGCTTGCCTCCCATCCCTCCCGACACCACCCCCAAGCATTCTGAGCAGAGGATGGGCTGGGCCTTTGAGTCCCCCAGGCCCCAGAAGGAAGATGCAGCACCTTTTTGGGCCCTGCCTCGGGACTGCGTACTCCACTCTGCGTCTCAGGGTCACCTGGCTCACGCCAGGGCACCCTTCCTTCCGGTCCCCAGCTGGGCCAAGTACACATGCTCCGGCCCAGCCTTGGTAGAGAGCCCCACCGGCAACCTTCCAGCGACTCCTTACCTGTTGCAGCAGTTGCCTCGGGCGTCAGCCTCCTGTCTGCGGGGAGGAAGAGCTCCTCCCCTGCCCCTTCGTTGCAGCAACTGCAGCCTGCAGACTTCCTGTCCCTTTCTGCTCCCGGCCCTCCTGGTCCCGGCCTGCCCTCTGCTGGGACCGCACTTCAGAGGCCTGGGAGCAAGGCCTGTTTCAGGGCCTGCAACTGGGTTGGGTGAGGCAGCAGCGCTATTCTCCAGGACCCTGGCAGCTTCAGCTGCTTGTTTCCCTCCTGTGGCAGGATCCAGTTTGTGTGTTCTCTCTGTAAATACCGGACCTTCTATGAGGACGAGATGGCCAGCCACCTTGACAGCAAGTTCCACAAGGAACACTTCAAGTATGTAGGCACCAAGCTCCCTAAGCAGACAGCTGACTTCTTGCAGGTGAGCCTCAGAGTGGCACAGGTGCTCTGGGTTGAGGCCCTCAGGGACGCAGCACAGTGCCTATGAACCTCCATGTCTTGAGCAGGAGTATGTCACCAACAAGACCAAGAAGACAGAGGAACTCCGCAAAACTGTGGAGGATCTTGATGGTCTGATCCAGCAGATCTACAGAGACCAGGATCTGACCCAAGGTGAGGGCTTCCATCCCAGCTTGCCCTCCATTCCTCAGGGCACATTCAGGAGCTGGTCTTGTTTTTCTCTAAACTGCTGGGCATATTTTAGGCATCTGGGACCAGTGGTGACTCGTTCTCCCCCCATCTCCAGAAATTGCCATGGAGCATTTTGTGAAGAAGGTGGAGGCGGCCCACTGTGCAGCTTGTGACCTCTTCATTCCCATGCAGTTTGGGATCATCCAGAAGCACCTCAAGACCGTGGATCACAACCGGAATCGTAGGGTGAGTGGCCACAAGGACCCTCCTGTGAGGCCTGGGGATAGGTCCTAGAGTTATCACCGCTGCCTGTCCAGGAGAAACTGCAGAGGCAGGAGGGGCAGTGATGTGGGCTTTGCCAGCCCGGTGCAATCAGGATGGCCACAGAGAGGCCCGGGAGGTGGGGACTTCGTCTGGGAGAAGGTAACACTGAGCTGGTCCTCCAGGAGCATGTGCCATGGGGTACAGGAACCTCTGTGTATGTAGGAGCCAATAACCAGATGAGTTTCAGAAAAACAGAAGCGGACTAAAAGCTGGGTGTGGTGGAGCACACCTGTAATCCCTTCTTCATGAGACTGAGGCAGGATCACCTGGGCTACATAGTGAGTTCAAGGCCAACCTGAATTACGTAGGGATACCCTGTCTCAAAAAAACAAAAATAAGTAAATTTGAAAAGAAAAAACAAGCTGGGCTTGGTGGTGCCCGCCTATAATCCCAGCACTCGGGACTCAAGAGGCTGAGGCAGGAGGAGTGTTGTGAGTTTGAGACCAGCCTGGCTATAAAGTGAGCTCAAGGACAGCCTGATGTGCAAAGCAAGACCCTGTCTCAAAAAGACCAAAAAAAAAAACAGAAGCAGGCAATGCAAGTATTGGTGGGGGAGGGGTTGGACTTCAGGTGTTGGTTGGTGAGGGCCATACTGAGGGTTCCAGGCTGGCTGCTTTAGGCAGCAAAGTTATCAAGCAAGACTGGAGCTGCCATTAACTGAGATTTTGCCACCTGCTGTTGAGCGAGGTGGGCACCAATGATGGCTGCTATAGTCTGGTGATAAGTAGTGTCTCCACCTTGAGAATGAAGAGGAGGCAGCTAAGAAGGAAGGGAATAGGAAGTTGTCCTGTGTGCAACCAGGAACTGGGGCAGCTGTTTTCAGACTCAGAACTGAATGGATATGGGCTGGGGATGTAGCTCGGTGGCACAAGTGCTTGCCTAGGAAGCGCAAGGTCCTGAGTTTGATTCCCAGTTGTAAAAATACCCCCACAAATGGGTAGTGGTGCTGCGAAGAGCATGGGCAGGAGTAGTCTGGGGTGCAGGGAAAGAAGCATGCTTGGCAGGAACATGAGTGTGTTGTCTTGTTTTCTCGCACGGTCTTGGTGATCAGCACTGAGGTCAGAGTGGCTGGTTTTTGATTAAACAGGTGCCCTGCTGGGTTGGAGGTGGTTCTTGGACATCAGGCAAGGTGGAAGACTAGGATCAGGCTTGGGCTAAGGAGCAGAAAAGGCCTGTGGGAATGATGTGCACCCAAGTGAGCAGGATGAGCAGCGTCTCAGGCTTTTCCTATGCTCATCACTACTCAGCTTTTTCAGTGCAGTGATCTCGGGGGAGGAGAGAGGGGCCAGGGATGTGACTCGAATAGTCACAGATTCAGGCCTCGCAGATGCCACCGAGCAGTCTGGAAAGATGAGGAATGCATCCACTGGTTTTGGCAACAAAGAAGCTATAGGGATTTTGCCAAGAACAGATTCTTGGGTTGGCAGCTGATAGGGCTAAGGAGAGAAAGACTGGAGTGGAGAGTACATGACATTAATAGAATCCTTGGAAGGTCTAGGAGAAATGAGCAATAGGTAGTAAAATATGAACTTAAAATTGATTGTAAAAGAAGTAAAGAAAGTAAGAGAGAAAACAAAGTCATAATAACAACTACCATAGATGGGTTTGGAAGGTGATGGAAGATATTTAGAAGATACAAGGAGTAGTTGGCTTAGAAATGCTTGTAATACAATTTAAATACTACAATTTTAAAGATTCTGGACTATAGAAATGAATGGAAAGCTTGCAGTTACTAACTTTTGGTAATCTGTTATTACTGCTTTCCCTTTGCGGGATGTCCTACCCGACACCTATAACTTAACAGGAGCAGAGGTCTAATTGAGCTTACCCAATCCATGGTCAGCAGCCTCCCAGGCCAAACCGCATGGTTGAAGGGTGTGGCAGAGCAGAGCTGCTCCTGGGGAAGCTGACTGTGGAAGCTTCTGGAGAGGAAGGGCCAGGGGCCACAAACAGTACACAAGATGCACCTCCGCAACCCCCACCAGACAGGCCCAGGAGTGTTCTCAGCTAGTCTGCTAGGTTTTTAAACCCTGTGAAGTTGACATACCAGGATTAACAGTTATACCCACATATGCATACAGTTTAATAGTTTTTAGTTTGTGCACAGTTTGTGCATAGTTTGTGCACAGTTTTGCAGCCATCAATCATAATCAATTATGGAACATTTTCATCACCTCAAAAAAGAAGGCCATATCCCCAACCTCCCCTTCCTCACCCAGCCTTAGGCAGCTACGAGTCTATTTGCTCATTCTAGACATTTCATATAAGTGGAATTACATAATCCATGGTCTTTTGTGGTTGATGTCTTTGAGTGAACATACTGTTTTTTTTGGTACTGGGAATCGAACTCTGGACCTTGTGCTTGCCAGGCAGGTGCTTATGCCACTGAGCTATATCCCTGGCCAACATACTGTTTTGAGGGTCCATCTGCATTGTAGTATGTGTTAGAACCTCATTCTTTTGTATGGCCTATTAGTATCCCATTATTAGGTAAATGCAACCTTTGGTTTATCCATTCATCTGTTGAGTAATTTGGGTTGTTTTGTACCTTTTGACTATTGTGAGTAATCCTTTTAGGAACATGGGTGTGTAAGTTGGTTATGTATCTAGGAATGGACTGTTAGGTTTAAATAGTAACTGACTTTTTAAGGAGCAACCAGACTATTTTCCAAAGTGACTGCATTATTTTACATTCCCATCAGCAGTGTGTGTGTGTGTTGATTTCTCTGCTCCTCACCAGTGCTTAGTACTACCTGGTATTTTCATCTGGCCGTCATGGGAGGGTGGGAAGTGGTGTGTTGTGGTTTTGATTGTGGTATTTCCCTGATGACTAGTGACTATTTTTATAGGCTTGTTGGCCATTTGCATATTACTAGAGAAAAATAATTAGGAGGACAGTGCTGGGGACTGAACCCAGGACTTTGCTCATGCTTGGGAAGGTGCTCTACCACTGAGCTAATCTCCAGCCCAGAGTTCTTTCTAAATTCTAGACATGGGTCCTTTTTGAATGATACACAACTTTTTTGTTTACTCTGGGTTTTTACAACTTTCTTGATGTGTCCTTTGGTATAGAAAAGTTTAATTCTGATAAAGTGATTTGGGTTTTGTTTGGTTGGTTGGCCAGCCTGCATTTTTCTCTTTTCTCTCTTGCCCCTCGCCCCCCCTCTCTTCTCTTTTCGTTCTTATTTGATACTGGGGTTTGACCATAGGGCCTTTCCACTGAGCTACATTTCCAGCCATTTCTGATTTTAGGACAGAATCTCTAAATTGCCCAAGCTGGGGTCCTGCGTCAGCTTCCCAGGATACTGGGATCACAGGGATGCTCAGTTTATTTATTTATTTTTCTCTTATTGCTTGTGCTTTAGCTATGAATTCATTAATCAATCCCTGTTTTTTTCCTACGGGTTTTATGGTTCTAATTTTTACAATTAAGTCTTAATCTATTTAGGTTTTTTTTTTTTTGGTCTCTTTGAGACAGGGTGTCGCTGTGCAGTTTAGGCTGGTCTTGAGCTTACTTTGTAGCCCAGGCTGGCTTCAAACTCTCAATAATCCTGCCTCAGCCTCCCAAGTGTTGGAATTACAGGCGTGCACTACCGGACCTGGTTTAGGCTTGTTTTTTGGTTGTTTTTTAATATGGTGTTAGATATGAGTCTAACTTTCTTTTTCAGATGGTTAGCCAGTGGTCCCAGTACCAGTTGAAAGACAAATAAAGGAGACTGTTATGTCATTATACAGTTTGATTTTTTTGTTTTTTAGTGGTCTGGTCTCTATGCCTTTTGATTCAATTGTGTATTCCATTCGCATTGAACATTAGTTTTGGATGTATGTCTGTTCTCTTCTCCCTTTACTGTTTTTTTTTACACTGAATATATTTAGTAACATTTTAGTTTCGTTAATTTTTTTTTCACTGCCTTTTTTGGTATTACTTCCTTTGGTGGTTTCTTTAGTTTTTACCTGTGTGTGCTCCTGTTAGTGGGGATTGAACCCAGGGAGTGCTTGACTACATCCCCAGCCCTTTTTAGAGAGTCCAACTAAGTTGCCCAAATTGACTAGAATTTGTAATACTCCTGCCTCAGCTTCCCAAGGGGATGGGATTATAGGTGTGCACACCACACCCTGGGCCTCCACTCCCCATCCCCTTCTCTCCCTTCTCCCTTTCCCTCTTCACTTCATTTATTTTGGGGTGCTAGGGATTTAACCCAGTGATTTTGCATGCTGGGCAAGTGCTGTGCCTCTGAGCTACATCCCAGTTGTTAGGCTCTGGTTTTTGATGAGACGTACACTTTTAACCTTAGTAGTTTTCTCTTGTAAGTGATGATTTATTTTTTTCTTGCTGCTTTTACTTGAGTTTTTGCCTATTCTGGAACTTTTGACATTTTTATTATGATATATTTTTGTGGAATTCTGTTTATTCTCTGTGGAATTGATTTTTTAAATTTTATTTTAAAGACAAAAGAATGGAGACATATGAACCAGAATAAGCCATAAACAATACCGAAAATACAAAATTATACAGAATATAGTAGGGAATTAGCATTGGATGTTGTATTACATAATGTTATCTTCACATTAGTTAAGACAAAAACATTAAAGGAAATACCAAAGTATAGAGAAGATAGTAGGGAA